>AYEL01084168.1:0-49409 GCA_000484575.1 Olivierus martensii
AGGGTCAGTTCCAACTATACACCCACACCCGTAGAGGGAGACCAGATGGTGAAGGACGGGGAATGCCAGGTTGAGCTCGGAATCCCAAAAAAACTTTTCAGGAGATACCAGACCCAGGTCCTCCTGCGTGATACGCCAACGCATTATCTCATGGCCATCCGGCCGCCTAACAACTCTCGTTGGAATAGTATATGCGGCCCAAGACAATTTTTTTCTTCAAATGTGGCCCAAGGAAGCCAAAAGGTTGAACACCCGTTTTATACAAATGAACTATGCCTTAGGCAGAAACAAGGAATAGCAGTTATTTACATAATATGCTGGCAAAAACTAGAGGGTATTCTGCTACTGCTTTTTAGCCACCATTTTTATTTTTCTAATTTCATAGAAAATGATAGAGATTTTGCTAGAAACTCAGTCATATTGTAATGTTTAGTACTTATTTATTGCAATTATATGTTTGTATTTTTGATTTTTTTTTATTACTTCATATTTGAAAAATAAACTCATAAACCTGGGAACACACTAAAAGAAAACACATAAACTGAGAATTATCTGTATATACATTGATTTATATTTAAACATAATTTGCTTTGGTTTTTCACTAGAGGATTTGAGATCAAATCTAGCATTTGCTTTACAGCTGATGATATCAGTATCTGTAATCTACATCCTGCATTACAAAAATTTTAACAATTACATAGTTATTTAAATTTATAAAACAATGATTGCATATTATATATTATTCTAAATAAATACAGTCTCTAATACAACATATTTTCTGTTTATATGCAAATTTGAACTATGATGACAATTTGTCATTCTATTGGATAAACTAAATCCAACTAATGCAATAATAATAAATTTTGTGTCTATTAGTTTTAATAAAATAATTATTATTATAAAATTTGTAATTAATTTTTTTTAGCAGATACATTTAAAAAAAAAATTAAAAAATAAATACTAACTTCCAGATAATCAGATTTATTTTTTCAAATAATTTATCAGAATCAAAGCTTTTAAGAATTATGGATAAATTTATCATCAATATTTGAAAAAATTTTACATTTTTAAATAATAAAAAAAGTCAGAATAACATGTTTATTACTGTATTAAGATTAATACACAAATCATTTTGCACTTAGTGGCTTTGAAATTCAAAATAAAACTGCAAAAAATAAAGTAAAATATGTATTACTGTATTTATATTAATGCTTTTGGAATGTTTTAACTAAAATAGGTAAAATAATAGTAACTTGCTGGTATCCAAAAACCAAGTCGAAATTTTTTACATTGGAATTAATGGGAAATGAGTTTTTGATTTACATATTTTTGCTAAATGAACAGTTTCCAAAGTCCTCATATTTTTGTAAAACATGGAAAATCTATATATATATCTACATTATTGTTCAAGTGCAATAAATCTACCATTTTAATTATATGTTTATGTAAGTAATAAATTATGTAGTTGTGAATGAATCTTCATTAGAACTATTCTGTAATAATCCCATATAATACTAATTCAGTCAGCACTGCTGTTTCCATAAATGCATCTCCAGAATTAAATAGAATATATTGTCTATATTGTTTTTATGGAAAATTTCAACTTACATCATTTACAATTATGTAATCTACTATAAATTCAAGAATTGCCTGCACATAATAAGTTTGAAAAAATAAAATTTATGGTATAATATCTCTTGAGAAAATATTTCTTTCAAGACTATCTGTAATTTAATAATAGTTTAATGTTAAACAAAAATTAGTAATACTAAGTATTACTAATTTTTGTTTAACATTAAACTATTTATTAAATTAGTAATAATTAAATTAGTAAAAATTAGTAATAATTAGTTAATAATTAATAATTTTATTAAAAATTAGTAATAATTAGTATTAATCCTTGATTTACAACCTGGTTCAATTCAAACTCCACTATCATAAGTCGGAAATGCACAAAATTTATAGATTGTCCACTACCAATATTTATAATAATATTCCACTTATTGTAACAAAGTTAACAAACTTAAAAAGGATGCTTTTTTGTATATCTGATCAATGATCAATGAATGGTCCCTTTTGTCATTTGCATTGACCAATCACAGAATTTATTGATGACATTGTCATCATAAATATAATTGGCATAAGTCAAAGTGGTTGTAAGTCAGAATACCTTTATTTGTTATCAACATTACAAATTTACAATCTTTATTTCATAATTTTCCATTAAGATCAGATTTTAATACAAAATATGCAAAAAATGCCATTGATATTAAATGGCATTAGTATGACTGACAATCAGAGAAAAACAAGAAGAGAACATTGCATAACAGTTCATTGACTTTATGTTAACAGCTATTCTTATGAGAAAGTATGCAAACTAGATTAGATACTTTTCTGAATAATTATTTTATTCTAATATTTTATTTAACTAATTACAAATTATTTAGTATTTTGAATTGTTTAATAATACTTCATTAAATATATAGTTATTAACTGGATTACAAAGAAGAGGGTAGAGCCTCTAAATTCAGAGATCCCCAAATTATACAAAAAAAAATTTTTTATACTTGACTTGAACCTTTCATTCATATTTTCATTGTCCATAAAAGACAAGTTATAATTTGTTTTTTACTTTAATTATTTATGCAAGTTTTTTATTTATATTCTCACAGCCTTCTTAGAAAATGGATAATACAATTTTATGAAAAATGAAAAGTATTAAAAAAATTTATAATATGCATAATTTTAACTTTTATTGAGAAAGTATTGATTTTTGATTTATCAGATATCAGAAAAAATAGAATTCTTAAAATGAATAAAATATATTCAATAAAATTTGCATTACTGAATTCATACATAAGTTTAATAATGCAAATTTCCTGCAAGACATAAACAGATAAGTTAGATAGGAACAAATAACGAAACAAAATGTGTTAAAAAAATGGAACAATAAAATTAAAAAAAGTAGATTTAAATGAGATAAGTTATTAAAATAAAAATGTTTTGTAAACATTAAAATACAGCAGCATTAAGTTTTACTTACAAATATTATAATCTGAAAAATGTTTTATTCTTATGTGTATATTATTCTATATTTTTAATAACATTCAAAGATATATTCACTGGATAGTTTTAAAATATTTTATTGCTATATTTTTCTAATTAAAAATTGAAATATGCTTCTTGATTATGTTTTAAAAAACTATAAAAATAATATGGTATATGCTGTATTGTTTTATTTTGCTATTATATGTAAATTGCTTGAAAATTGTGTAATTACTAAAATTTATCATTATATTTGTTTTTATATTCTTTCAAGACAAACATATGTATACAATTTGTCATTTGAAAAAAATGATTAACACACCATATATTTTATCATAACTGACTTTCACAAAATAAAATTATTAATTACAATAAATATTAATATATTTTGTTTTAATCGTTTTATTTTGTGAAAGTCAGTTTTTGATAAAATATATGATGTGTTAATCATTTTTTTCAAATGACAAATTGTATACATATGTTTGTCTTGAAAGAATATAAAAACAAATATAATGATAAATTTTAGTAATTACACAATTTTCAAGCAATTTACATATAATAGCAAAATAAAACAATACAGCATATACCATATTATTTTTATAGTTTTTTTAAAACATAATTCTTATTTTTTCCAATTTTAAATCCTATTTCTAAATTCGAAGTAATATGGTAACATTATCGAAACATCTTCTTGATAAACTTTTAGAAATAGGGCCGTTACCTGATCAGATAATGGAAGTATTTGATTTTAAAGTGCTTTATTCCTCAATTAAATTAGAACCGGTGTGTATGGAGCTATATTGATTATTTTTAAAACATCTTCCAAGGAAACAATGCATTCTGGCCCTTGTATGAGATATTTGCCATCTCCTTGTACACTGGTCGTATTTCCAATTCAAAGATAAATTCTATATGCAGACCAGCTGTGTACCATACCTATTGGTAGCCCCTTGTCAGTTATTTTAGAGGAGCTGGTAGTGAGAGCTAAAGAGAAAGATATTTTACCAACTCTCTCAAACCATGTAAAGTTATATAAAAGGTAATATACTGGTAATAATGGAGAAAAACAATTATGTATTTAATCTTGAAGAACAGATGTCAGACCCGTCCCTAGGATTACTTCTAGTCAAGCAAAAGAGTAATGAAATAGAAATATAGTACCTAGATATACAGATTAAAATAGTACAAGGAGAATACGACATAGGTGTTTACAGAAACAAACATATCAACCTTTATTTATCAGAGCCAATGCAAAAGAACCATGGTCGTTTAAAATGGCAGCCTTTAGGGCCTTACTTCAAAGAATTAAGACACACTGCACCTCAACAAAAATATGAATGAGGAATTGAATTGAATAAAAACACAGGCTGTTAGACATGGATATCCGGATAAAGTCATTACATGCCTATGAGATAAATTTCCAAGCATAACTCTACGAAAAATAAAAAAAAAGAAGAGGCAGATAACTGACAGATGTGTTCCATAAACGTAAATGAAGTTACATTAAGGTTTAGAAGAAAGATAGAAAGAGTTACTGGCCATAGGATTATGTTTTTAATAGAAGAAATATATTGTTCAATATAATTTGCAACGATAAAGATAAGATCAACCCCCTTTCCTTACCTGAGGTATGCGAAATCCCTGCAATAGATAAAGATACCAACCAACATAACGCCTACATAGGATACACTGAGAGATACCTCTGAGTAAGAGAATCCTGAAACACACATGGGATATTGAAAATGGGACATCCATTACAGCCTTAGCACAAATTAGTGACTTAGAAAGTCAATGGAACAGTGCTAAGCTACTAACAAAAGAAAATAACACTAAGAGAGGAAGAATGGCAGAAGCCCTCACAATTTTTGAGAAGAAAAGAACTGATATTAAACTGATCAACAAAGTAGACCCGTCAGTAGTTAGCAATGCTTGACGGGGTGCATGAGTTAAAGAGAACAAAGTTTAATATAGTGACTTTTAAAAATGGAGAACTGTTAATAGGTTTACTTAATTCTTACATTTATTTTGTATGGGGAAGAGCCCCAAGTGTGTATTTTTGATTGCTATCTCTGGTTGAAAGCGTTTATTTACTCTTCGAGTACTATATACTATAACTCCTACTCATTGATTTAGTACACACCGAGCTCAGCTGCTGACCTTCACGTGGTTTCCCCGTTATGCTCTTAGGGGCAAACTGACTAGCAGCAAATTATACTATAACCTTACAAACCACAATTTTCATTGCTAATTCTCAATATGGGTGAAGATAGTGCTAGATTGAGTTCTAGCTCATCTAGTTTGGACACTACAGTCAAACGACAGTGGTTGCGCTGCCACTGACATCTTTTCCCTTGTGGAAAAGATAAAAGAAGAGTTGAAAGAGTATATCAACTCAAATCAAAATTCTAAGTTGGGAACTAAATCCCACTCCCAGTACATTCTTGGGAGCATCGACACTATAATCTCCTTACTTAGGAGCGATAGACTAAGACATACTGATAATAGTGAGCTAAAGACGATTTCGAACAAACTCGATATCCTTTTAGAAAAACAGGTTCAGATTGTTAGCACTGTCACCTTCACTGACAAAGTGAAAACTGAACTTAAGCAAAGCAGGAAAGTGCAATCCCACAATCCCTTCCTAGTCCGGAGTAAGGACCCCTCTGAAACGGCGGACAAGTTAAAAGAATGGTTAAAATCCAAAATAAATCCCCATTCTCTGAATATCGGAGTTAAGGGGATACGAAAGGCCCATGAGAATGGCTTAATAGTCGAGGTGGAAAAGAAGGAGGAAGCCCAAATACTGATTAACGAAATTAATAAGCTCGAGAATGCCGAGTCTAGGTTTCCAAAGAAGCAGTTACCAAAAATTGTTTTCTTCGGCATTCCCACTTCTCTGAGCAAAGAGAAAGTTGTGGACTCACCAAAATCCGTTCATTAAAGACAATTAAAAAGACCTAGGTGAGTTACAAGAGCAACTGCTGTACAAATTTCAGTGGGGGAAGGCCAAAGAGACCAAAAATTGGGTCTTTGAGGTTTCTCCTACATTACGAAGAATCCTTCTTTAAACAAAGAAAGTAAATATAAGATGGGGGAGGTATGGCCTAGAGGAGTACTACAGCATAAATCAGTGTTTTAAATGCTGCAGATTTGGGCATCATGCAGCCCAATGTAAAAGTGAAAGAAACTTTTGTAGCCACTGCGGCGGTGACCACAAATATGTAGATTGTAAACACAAGCAAACGGCACCGAATTGCGTCAACTGCATAAGGAACAAGGCTAGCTCCTTTGTTCATAAGGCTAATAGTAGAGACTGCCCAGAATTCCAAAAAGTCAAGCGTAATATTATGAATAAGATTGACTATGTAAAATAACAACCACCATAATCAATCTATCAGTAACAATAACAGACCAGTTGTTACTAAACTTAAGTTGTTACAAATCAATCTGGGCTGCTCTATTGCAGCTACCTCCCATCTGGTAGGTAGCATTATTCAAAATTATGATATCGTGTGCATTCAAGAGCCTTATGCAAGAGATGGCAAGGTTCAGTGCCTGCCGCTCAAAGTCCAGACAATCTACTACTGTCCTAATGAAAGACCCTGGACAGCTGTGTGTATTCCAAACAGGTCAATCCAAACCCTCCTAATTAATGACTTCTCTAACGAATATATGACCACAATTGAGATTTCTTTAAAAACCCAAAGCTGGATTATTTATAGCTTTTACTTCCCCTTCACTGGAAGTATAAGACCACAATGCGACTTGCTCACGAATCTTAGAAAGTATGAGAGCACTCATTGCATCCTGCTTGCTGGAGATGCAATACCCATTCTTTCCTCCTCTTTAATGATGAGGAAGATTCCACTAGATGTGGAGATTTTGATAATTTTGTAAATTGTAATGATATTTATATCTTAAATGAGCCTAATCATCTTCCTACCTTTGAAACATCAAATGGTTCCTCGAACATAGATACCACACTATGTTCGAGTAAAGGACTTTGGCATATTAGTCAGTTGAGAGTCGAAGAACTTGATAGTCTCAGAATTGATAGTCTCTCCCATTTTGCGTTTTGGTCAAAAATTTTGACCAAAACGCAAAATAGGATTGCACCAGGAGAATGGAGGCGGAGAGCCTGATTACTGAATTTATCAATTACATAAATAAGATGTGCTTAGTTAACATCCCAAAGCTTTACAAGAAAGATTACTCATGTAAATGGTGGACCACTGAATTGACTGTAACCAAGAGCAGAGTTAATGCTCTTAGAAGGCGCTATCAGCATAGCCGAGACATGGCTCTTAGACAAAATTATAAAGAACAGTTTTTAAGAGCACAAAAGGAGTATAAGGAATTAATTAAGAACTCCAAACAAAATTTGTGGAGAAAGTTCTATACCAACTGTTCCAAAGACCCATGGAATCTTATTTATAAGATGGGCACAAACAAGTTGAAGATTAATAATAATCTTAACACGATGGTTAATAATAATAATATTTTGACGAAAAACACTTATGAGACAGTCAGTTTCCTGATGGAGACATTTTTTGGCACAGATTCAAGAGATGGAGAGGACTCATATCAAAATTCGGTTCGTGAGTCCTTCCAGTCGTACATCACCAGTCTGGACCAGCCGGGCTTCACTCGGGAGGAAATTGACATGGCAATCAAAACACTGAAGCCTAAGAAAGCCCCTGGATATGACAATCTCATCCCAGAGATAGTCAAAATCCTTTATAGCAGGAATAGGAAAATTTTCTATAAGATTTATAATAAATGCCTCAAATATTCCATCTTTCCAACTTGTTGGAAGAAGGCCAATGTCATTTCGATTTTTAAGGGACAACGGAAAGATCCCTATCTCCTTAATAGTTATTGCCCAATTTGCCTATTACCTCTTCTAGGCAAAGTACTAGAGAAATTGTTTGTTTCTAGGCTAAGTCATTGGATTAAGAGTCGTGGAGAGTTCTCCGGGATGCAGTTTGGCTTCCGAGGTGGCCGTTCCGCCGAGGATGCGGTTGCTCAGGTGGTTGAGTACATTAGAAATTGTAAAGAGACCTCTGGCTGGGTTGTGGCCATTAGTCTTGATATAAAGGGTGCATTTGATAATGCTTGGTGGCCCGTTATTTTTCATCTCTTGAATAAGATGAACTGTCCTAACAATATCTATCGACTTGTTTGTGACTATTTTACTGGCAGGAGTGCCAGCATGTGCTATGGGGATCAGATGGTAAGCAGACAACTCCAAAAAGGGTGCCCACAAGGGTCCTGTTCTGGCCCGCTCTTTTGGAACATTAATAATGTTCATGATTTGTTTAAACAAGATTTTCTTAAAAATTGCTATGTGGCAGTGTATGCTGATGACATCCTTCTGGTTGTGCAGGCAAAAACTAGACTCCAATTAGAGGAGCTCTGCAATCCACTTTTACAAAATATTCATGATTGGGGAAAGAAAAACAAACTTTCCTTCAATCCCAACAAGACTGTGGCAGTCATCTACACCAGGTATTGCATAGATAGATGCCCACCTATTTTAAAAATCGAGGGCAAGAACATTAAGATTGCCAATGTTATGAGATACTTAGGGGTGATGCTTGACAATAAGCTAAGCTGGATGCCTCATCTTAATTACATCAAAGAAAAGGTGGGAAATCTTTTCTAATAGTTGGCAAGATACTCAAGAAAGAAGTGGGGCCTTTCAGGTGAGAATCTGGCCGACATTTATAAGAAAACTATAGTCCCCTTTGTGTATTATGGCATTGGTGCTTGGTTTGATCGAATTGATCAAAGTTATTTCAATCAAAAGCTAAGATCGATTTAAAGGCAAATGCTATTACCCATTAGCGGGACATATATCACAACGTCGAATAGTGCACTTTGTGTCATTTCGGGAATGTTGCCCCTAGATCTTGAGTTGAAAAGGATCTATGATCTTTTCCAACTCAGGCATAATATAAACTTCGAAATTAGTCCTTCTCATCATCTAGTGACTTTAACCTCAAAAAGAGGGTTGACTTAAATAGTCTTCCTGCTTCTTTTGAAAGAAAAAGGGTTCGAGAGGAAAATCCTGACAGATTCAATATTTATAGGCACATCATTTACACAGATGGTGCCGGAAATGAGCAAGGCACTGGCGCTGCCTTCACTTATTTCTTTAAAGAAAGGGAACATTATAGCAGACAGTTCAAATTGAACTCAGTTTGTAACAGCTTCCAAGCTGAACTTTTAACAGTCTGCAAAGCTATCGACTGGGCTTGTCAGTCGAATAGAAACATAAAGTTTCTTATCTTAACTGATAATAAAAGTGTAGTGAAAGCTGTGTCTAGTCCTGATTTCAAACACACTATTTATACCATGACCTCGATCATTTTAAGCGATTATAACGTTGACTCGATTGCAATTGGCTGGGTGAAAGGTCACTCGGATATTTATGGTAATGAGAGGACGGACAGATTGGCTGTGGCGGCCTGCACTGTTGACACGGGTGATTATTATAAGAGTGCTTCTAGAGCACATATTAAGAACCTGCTCAACATAAAGATAATATGTTGAGCAATGGCAAACACGTTGGGACCATTCGGACAAAGGGAGAGAACTCTATGAGTTCTTTCCCAATATCCAAAACAGGCTAAATTTAAAATCAATGTTAATCACAACCTCACCCGATTTGTGACAGGGCATGGGATTTTTGTGGCCTATCTGTTCACCCACGAACATCATGAATATCCTCACTGTGATGTTTGTCATAAGGAGGAAACTCCTGAGCATGTCATTTATGACTTCCTAAAGTATGCAAATCACCAGTTACAGCTCCGGCTGTTTTCTGCTGACATTGACCTAAACTGGCCGTGTTCGAAACAGCAGATTATTGAAAATCCCAATTTGTGAGACATTTTATTAACCATAATAAACAACTTCTCTAAGTAAGTGCGACTATACTTGTACATATGTAAATACTATTTTATTAACTTTTTATCCTTATTACTAACCACTACTGATTGTTTGCGTACACGGTACGTCTAAAGCGGACCAATGGTTCCCATTCTGCAGTTCCCCACTGTAGACTTGCTCGATAGGTCTCTCTTCCTCCCTGTGAAGCCTATGCCGTACAGGGACTACCCTTCTAGTTGGGATTACCAATGAACTATTCATTGGCAACTCTACTTTTAATAATAATAATAATAATAATAAATTTATTTTGTATGTTAAGTGGTTGATTTTTGCAATGATAATAAGCCTGTAATGTATTGTGGGGCCCGAGGTCTGGCCCGCTGGGGAATGTCACTTCTCACCCAATCGTAAGTTAACAGGGTTGACAACTTTATAGGCAACATCGGGTGAGGAGGTCTCTCTTCCAGCCGGGTCCGAAGTACTCCGTTCTCCACTATTTCCCCAGAAGAAAAATAAACACGCTGTGATGTAAACTGCACAAGAACTCTGGCATTGTGCAGGTGTTCGGAGGGCTTGTGCAAAGTTATGAGACAGAGGTCGAGATGTCATCTTCCTGGGAAAGGAGAGATGTTTATTTGTTTTATCGATAGGATAGAACAGGGATTTTGAACAAAGAAAAGGACAGTTGGTTCTTACCCGAGATGGAGGACGGTCGCTTCATTTTCCTATCTCCGAAGAAAGCATTCAGCTCCAGTTTGTGGTAGAACTTAGTCAGTCTCTGTGCACCGAAGAAATTAATTGATCCATCCCGTCTCTGAGTAGAGGTGTGATCTGAGCAACTTGCTTAAATATATCAGATCATGCCAAGACCCTCAGCCTAAGTAATTCAGGCGGAGGACTAAAAGAACGCCAAATGGAGCAGAGTAGAAAGAGGGACTTATTGGCCAGCGTCGAAGACCCAGCTAAGACACTTGAGTGATCTCCATCACTGCATCACGAACTTTGTGAGAAACTCCGACTTGTCGAGCCACCGCCTCTGAAAAGGAACCAAGGATCGTGAATTAACATTCCCCAACAGTCCTGTAGAAAAGAAATCTGCACTGCCTCCGGAGAAGACTTCGATCCTCGTCCGACGGAAGAAAAATATTGTTAAAAAGGTATTGTCCTCCGACACTGTTAATCGGTCTCACTGTAATCGTTTTTGTTTCTCTCTCCAATAAAAGATGTTTGTACCTACAAACGTAGTCTCTGTGTCCGTTTTGTCCAGCCTCTCGTCACCTGTTCTTACTCGCGTCACACTCTGCTTGTAGGCTATCCGCCTGTTGGGAACCGTTCGTACCTTGTCTTGCGGGCTCAGCGGGCCATGCAGTATTATATAATTTTAATGTTATTAATCCTTAGTTCATATGTACTTAAAATTTTGTTGATATTTTTGTTTCTATGGTAACCTTGTTTTTGAACTTTAAATGGAATGTGTACATTCTTAAAGTTTAAGTTGTAGCTGAAGAGGATTTTTGTAGTAAATTGAAAGCACTAGTGCAATTTATTTTGTTTATACACGTTATGAAGTTTTTTCCTGCCTTTGTGTTGTTAAATTCGTACAACTAAAAACTACTTACATATAATATATACAAAGTTCACATTAAAAAGAAATAACTCTTTTAATACACTTTTCAGTAAAAGCATTTTCGGTATACATTATACCATCATCAGTTACAACATAAAAGAGATGGAACATATCTAAATTACCAGATTAATTAAAAAAATTAATTAAGCTGAAAAATATTTTTTGGCTTAATTAATTTTTTAAATTATATTCTATTGTTCTCGAATCTGGTAATTTAGACACGTTCCAATCTCTTTTATGTTGTAACTGATGATGGTATAGGGTCATTCCATATAAAATCAGCCGAATTTAAACAAAGTGGTTGCTGCATGATTTTTGATTTTGATAAATTTTATATAAAATATAAAATCAGCCAAATTTAAACAAAATGGTTGCTGCATGATTTTTGATTTTGATAAATTTTGGCATGTTGTTTTTATGTATACCCAAAGGCTCAAAACTATTATTATTTACTTAAAAAAAAATTTAATTTCTGAGATATGAGAAAAAATATGTATGGAGGCAGACTAAAATTTATGTATTTTGTACTTTTTATAATCACCTGTAGTTTTTTATGTGATTAGCACCGAGAGGTGAAGTAGGTATCACTTTAAAAGCATATAAAATGAGGTTTTCAACCTTGTATATTTTGTTTAAAAAATTCTAGGATTAACTAGTGTTTTGACACTCCAAACTCTGCAGAGGAAGATTGCATTTTTTCATAACTTAAGAGTTTTTAACACTAACACAAACAGAGATAACAAAGTTTTTTCTTAATCTCTCATTACCCAAGCATAAGTAGATTTAAAATAAAAATTATGAACCTTATTCTTTTATTCCTTCATATTAAAAAAATGGTCAAACCTGGAAAAAATTTAAAATTTACCAACTTTGAAGATAAAATTTCTTTGTGGGAGTGCCGCAAAAAATTTTGAAAATTTTGTGGTTTATACCACAATTAATATAGATTAAAATAATAACAAATTTGAGTTTGCTTTTCTTCCATTTTTGTGGGAGATGTAATCAAACTCAGAGAAAATGCAATTAATATTCCCCTAATGCAGCTTTCAACTCTGTACCCTTACAATATTGAGAAAATGATAATTTTGGCGCCATTCTTCCGAAGGTGCCCCGATGCGTACATCTGCTTATCGGATTAAGCTAGCCTGTACTGGTTCTAATGGTCCAGGCGCTCCGATGCAGCTTTCTATTCGGTGTTCTTACAATACTGAAAAAAAAATTTTTGGCCTGAAGGCGTTTCAACTGGCGTTGTGAGACCCTATATTCCAGAACAACACCCCAACAAGTCTTCAACATACCGGATTAAGCTAGCCTGTACTGGTTCTAATGGTCCAGGCGCCCCAATGCAGCTTTCTATTCGGTGTTCTTACAATATTGAAAAAAAAATTTTTGGCGTCCTGAAGGCGCCTCGATGCGGTGCATCGTATGCTTACCGGGTTAAGCCGGCCCTGCTGTTAAACATATTATTAGAGATTGCTGAATAATTCTAAAAACAATAAATACAGGCTTAATATATATATATACTTAAAAATTTTTTATTTAAATAAAATTTATTACGTTTGTGGCGACCCAGTCACACCCCTACAGTCAAGTCAAAAAAATCATTTCCGGTTAAAAGAGAGTTCAAGAAGGTCAATATGTGAGTCAGCCACAGATTTCTATATACAGTACATTAAAAGGTCAATCTTTAGTCACTGTTACCGATGACATCCAGACGACAGTCTAACCATGTCGTCGTACCTTTTTCACTTTGTTCTAGTACGTGACATATAAGTGTATAATAAATTAATTATATGGTAGAGATGTGCTTATTCTCTCCAATGGTGATCCGAACAATTTTGTGACCATACAGCTTGTCTTCTGATGCAACGAATTCCACGTGACCATCATCCTTGAGGTAGGATTTATGATAATTTTCTGCGTTTGGTCAAAATAATAATTTCAAAAGTATTTTTTCTTTCCTATCCCAATTTTTATATATATTTGTCCTATCGCCATGTCTCAGACCAACGATCACAGTGAGTCAAATTCCCCTGATTTGTGTCGTTAATGGGTAGAATCCCCAATTAACGACACAAATTTCACGTGTAGCTTTGAAACTTCCGCCATTCTGGAAAAACAATATTAAATTATAGTTCATTCAAATTGAGAACAATTTTGACATTTCAGGAATCACAAACGATCGCCAAAAATACAATAGCCTAATTGCTGTAATAGATCCTGAAACTTTGTCAGCAGTATCAGATATCTTACTTAATCCCCCAGCAACAGCTAAATACGATGTTCTTAAACAGAGATTAATTCAAGAATATTCTGATTCCGAAAATCGCCAAATTCGGAAATTGTTATCCGAATTCCAGCTCGGAAATGACAAACCATCTCATTTATTGAGAAAAATGCGGGAATTAGCTGGAAAATCTCTTAACGACGATTTTTTAAAAAATCCTTTGGTTTCAGCGACTCCTTTTCGAAACTCAAACAATACTTTCAGTTAGTTCAGAAACCCTAGACAACTTAGCCAAAATGGCGGATTAGATAGCAGAAGTGCGTGCTGCCCTTTGATCAATGGCGTTTTTACTTGGGCCATCCAGCACAAAAAAGGACATCGGACGCTTTTCCCAACCGCCCAGTTATAGAAGTTGCTAGTTCACTCTTATGCGAAACAAGCGCTATGCGGGCAGAAATTGCCGCCCTTAGCAGGCAAGTAGAACGATTGTCCTGGACGCTCAACAAGGGGAATTCTCTCCAGGGATATAGTAAATTGCCCTACCGCCATCATACACCAAACCGACAGACAGGCCATCGGTTTGATAACCTATGTATCTACCATTCAAAATTTGGAAAGGAAGCACGTAAATGTCAACAATCCTGTTCCTTACAGGAAAGTAAGCATCAGGAAAACTAAACATGGCTATCGATGATAATATATCGGCGACAGTCACACTGATAGCTGCTAATTCATGTCGCCTCTATGTTTTGATAAACGGTTCCATTTAAAATTTTTAATAGACTCGGAATCCGATGTTTCATGTATTCCTGCCCCCAAAACATCGGCAAAATTGCGCCTGACCCTTTACAATTATTTCGCTGCTAATAATTCAAAAATTTATACTTTTAGATCAAAATTATTAAATGTAGATCTGGGACTACAGCTTAGCTTCGACTGGAAATTTCTCATAGCTACAGTCCCTACTCCAATAATAGGAGCCGTTTTTTTACAACATTTTCGCCTTTTAATCGACCTCAGGTACCGCAGGCTCATAGAAAGTATTACAAGACTTACTCAACGTGGAACGATCGCACCACTTTCGGTTAACCCTTCTATCAAATGTATTTCCGGCGATTCGCCATATTATAGAATCCTGATAGAATTTCCGGAGTTAACAAAACTGTCACAAAAAATTAAACCAGTGCAACACAATATTTAGAGACCACCTGTTTATAATAAACCCAGACGTTTAAACCCGAAACTTTATGACGCTGTCAAAAAAGAATTTAAATTTATGATGAATCAGGAATTATGCAGACCTTTAAATCTCCGTGGCATGTAGTAGCGAAAGCTACAGGTAGCATTCGCCGCGTTGGGATTATAGAAAGTTAAATGCTTGCACTATATCAGAACGTTACCCAATTCCGCACATTCAGGATTTCTCAAATGCACCTTTACAGTAAAAATATCTTTTCAAAAATCGAGTGTCCGAGCATATTTTCATATACCTATCAGTGGCGTAGCTGAAGACTGAGGGGCCCCCCTGCAAAAATGTCGATGGGGCCCCCTAAGTAAAATTAATTTTATTTAAAATAGTTTTCATGTAATTTGTTAAAAATGATGAACTAGTTAAAATCATTTAATACGATGTGTGCTGGCACAACTGTTAAACAGTGCCTGCTCTAGAGACCCCGGCGCTTTCAAATCGGTACCCTTACAATATTGAGAAAATGATAATTTTGGCGCCATTCTTCCGAAGGTGCCCCGAGCCGCCTCCATGTTGCTCAGGCCAATGTCAGAAATTACAGAGGTGATTGACTCAGTTGTCTGATTTGTCGAACGCGGCGCTTCAGTTAAATATACGTCAGAACTCAATGCCGAACGATCATTGTTCAGATTTCTTAAGAATTCTGAATTGCCGAATAGGCCTAATATAACAGCTGATACACTTTCCCGAATAACCTCCATAGTTATGCCAAACCTTATCGATTACGATGCAATTTTTAAATCTGAAGAACACGATCCGGAATTGATAAATCTAATCAATAACCGCAGGGATTGCAAATAAAACACGTACTTTACCAGATTGTAACATTTCATTATTTTGTGACGTTTCAACTGGCGTTGTGAGACCCTATATTCCAGAACAACACCCCAACAAGTCTTCAACACCTTTCATCAAATTTCTCATCCTAGAATCAAGGCTACAATAAAATTAATTCTATCCTGTTTTATTTGGCCCTCCCTCAATAAAGATTGTAACCGTTGGTCTAGGCAATGTATCCCATGCCAAAAGTCAAAAATAACTAAGCATACTAAAACCCCAATAGGTTCATTCATTGACCAAACGAGGAGATTTCATCATATACACCTCGATATCGTTGGCCCCTTGCCTCTTTCACGTGGCAACTATTATTGTTTTACGATGATTGATAGATATACTCGTTGGCCAGAGGCCTTCGTATTGCTGACACGAGTGCCGAAACAGTCGCACAAACGTTTTACGACAGCTGGATCACTCGCTTCGGAATCCCGTCACGCATTACGACAGATCTGGGACATCAGTTTGAAAATATGTTTTTTCGATTCTTATCTGCCTTCTTGGAATCAAGCAAATCCGATCATCACCCTATCACCCTCAAGCCAACGGACTTGTTGAGGAATTCCATCCTCCTCGGAAGACATGGAAACAAATCAATCTTTGTCCACCCACATTTGACTGAGTATTCCCACCCATTTGTTCGACATGATGGTGACACCATCATGTCGAACATCACCATCATTGTCAAGAAGCCACTCCAGGCTCCCTATGATGGACCTTTCAAAATACTTTTGATCTCAATATCAACAGACACAGATGCACCATTTTATTAGGTAGGCTGAAGCCGGCATTTCTTGCATCCGACAGCAACAAAACATTACGAACGGTAACCAAACCTCGATATCAACAGACACAGATGCACCATTTCATTAGATAGGCTGAAGCCGGCATTTCTTGCATCCGACAGCAACAAAACATTACGAACGGTAACCAACGAACAGTCCGTTAACTAATCTTCCGACAACAACGTCCCATCCTAAAATTACACGTTTGGGACAACAGTAGGATTCCCCAAACGTTTTATGATATAAGGATCGCACTGCGGGGGGTGTGTGTGTGGCGACTCTGTCACACCCTTACAGTCGAGTCAAAAACCATTTCCGGTTAAAAGAAGGTTCAAGAAGGTCAACTATGTGAGTCATAGCCACAGATTTCTATATACATATATAATATAAAGTTCAATCTGTAATCACTGTTGCCGACGGCGTCCAGACGACCAAGTCTAACCGTATTGTCGTCCTTTTTTCACTTTATCTTAATACGTGACGTATAAATGTATATATAAGTGTACAATAAATTGGTCTTCCGACAACAACGTTCCATCCTAAAATTACACGTTTGGGACAACAGTAGGATTCCCCAAACGTTTTATGACATAAGGATCGCACTGCGGGGGGTGTGTGTGGCGACCCTGTCACACCCTTACAGTCGAGTCAAAAACCATTTCCGGTTAAAAGAAAGTTCAAGAAGGTCAACTATGTGAGTCATAGCCACAGATATATAACATATATAATATAAAGTTCAATCTTTAATCACTGTTGCCGACGGCGTCCAGACGACCAAGTCTAACCGTAATGTCGTACCTTTTTCACTTTATCTTAATACGTGACGTATAAATGTATATATAAGTGTACAATAAATTGGTTATAAGGTAGAGATGTGCTTATTCTCTAACATCTTTTTTCTAACAGTATTGCATATTAAGTCAATTATCAGTAGTTAACTAGTGTTGGGTTCTAATTCGGTCCTTAATTCTTCGAACTGAAGTAATACAAAGTCTTTATTTAATCAAAATAATTTTACAAAACCTCGAGCATTCAAATCGAAGGTATTTTGTTCACTCCTAAAAATGGATGATCGACGAAGGATACTTCTATTTTCTTCACCTCACTGAAGTAATACAAAGTCTTTATTTAATCGAAATAATTTTACAAAATCTCGAGCATTCAAATCGAAAGTATTTTGTTCACTCCTAAAAATGGATGATCGACGAAGGATACTTCTATTTTCTTCACCTTCAATGTCATGTAGCACAGTGGTCTCAAAACTGTTTGGCGGGCCGAATGCGTAATTCGAAAGGAAATGAAAGGCCGAATATTTTAAAACAAAATTGCAATAAAAGGAAAATATTTATTTGTAATTACTTTCATTTTTCTTATAAAGATATCGAAATAACATTATAAAACAGTTTTATTAACGTTGAATTGAAATAATTTTCCCACTAACATGTATTTAAATAAATACATGCGGGCCGCATAGCAATTGCTATGTCGGCCCGCATTATTGTGTTTTTTGCGGGCTCATCCAGCCCGCAAATTGCATTACGAGCCGGATGCTGCCAGTAATTTTCCCACTAACATGTATTTAAATAAATACATGCGGACCGCATAGCAATTGCTATGTCGGCCCGCATGTATTGTGTTTTTTGCGGGCTCATCCAGCCCGCAAATTGCATTACGAGCCGGATGCTGCCCGCGGGCCACCAGTTTGGGATCACTGATCTAGCAGATGCAATGAAACAACTCGACCTGCCATATTTCGAACGTATTCGCTTTATTTCACTAGTCGATCAAGTAATTCAATAATTTTAGAATAACATTCTTCAGAAACAAAAATAAGTCTGTGATTTAAAATTGTCGTGACCAATGAAATTGTTACAAATCATTTAATAGTAGCATAATTAATATTTAATCACTCAATTCCTGTTTAAAATTTTTTATGATACTTATATAGTTTTTTAAGATGTGGAGAGATCAGAAGACAGTCATCAAAGGAGCACCAAGTCAATATGTCAAACTCAATGTTGGGGGCTTTCTTCACCATAGTGAAGACAGCCCCCAACATTGCTATCGTATTTAGTATGTGTTCAATATGCTATCGTGTTTAGTCAATGTACCAATTGTAATACATTGCACAAATTGGTACATTGACTAAACACGATAGCATGTTGAGGGCCATGTTCAGTGGAAGATTAGAAGTTCTAACTGATTCAGAAGGTAAGCTCAAATTCATATACATCAGATTTAATAAATATGGTGATGAAATAATATCGAACGTCAAGTCGAACCCTGAGATTTCGAAACAGAGGAAGTCGTCGATCGCATGGAGGTAAATCTCTTACCTCTATGGTCGATCCGAATAGCAACAAACGGAAACGGTTTCGAAATGACGTCATTTATATCTCATCATGCAATGTGAGTCGAATGTCGCATGATGATCATACCGTTCAGAATAAACCTCCAGATCTCTTTTCCAGATTCGATAGTATAATTTATAAAATATTGTTAAATAATCTAATATGAAGGTATTATTACACAAAATATTTCGAAATTATATAATAAAACTCTCTAAAGTTTTTTAAATTTACAGTATTTTAATATTTCTAACATTCGTTTAAAAACAATATAAAGAAATAATGTCAACCACGGAATAAACGCTTTGATTCATCTGGAGGATCTGGGATTGAATCCATGCCTACAACCCAAGAATATTTATATAAGGATCTGGGCACGACCATTGATCCTCTCTTCTAGAATCCGTCAGAATTCATTACGGGTATGTAACTATAAAAAAATAGTAGTGGGACCTGAAATTTAGTAATCAGATACCGTACGAATGGACGCGTGGTAAAGATATTCGCTTATCATCTTAGACGATCGGGTTCACTTTTTGATCTCACACATTCAGTTTTTCATGAGGGGTTCGGTCTACTTCATTGAACCCATCCTTCAATCTTCCAGTAATCCCATCATGGGTGAGGACTGTAAAAATGGCCGTCGCCAGGTATAGACTATCTCAAATGCGATATGGATATTTTAACATAATATAATGATGATAATGATCATAAAATGGTTTCAAAAACAATTGACATTAGTTATACCTATAAAAAACAAACGTCAAATTAGAAGATTAGATATACAGTATTAGATTTTTGAATTATCCCTAAATTTGTAGCAAAAGGTATGATGAGTAATTTCATATAATACAACGTAAATAAAAACAATTTAATATATATAATATTAGGTGATGAAATTTATTTCATAATAAATTGTAATCCTATTTTTAATATTGAATTTATTAATTCACAAAAATATCTGCCAATACGTCAGCGCCCCTCCCTCATTACCATCAGAGGACGTATGTAATGTTGGGCATGCGTAGCAGTAATTCAATAATTTTAGAATAACATTCTTCAGAAACAAAAGTAAGTATGTAATTTAAAATTGTCGTGACCAATGAAATTGTTACAGATTATTTAATAATAGCATAATTAATATTTAATCACTCAATTTCTGTTTAAAATTTTGTATGGTACTTATATAGTTTTTTAAGATGTCGGGAGATCAGAAGACAGTCATTAAAGGAGCACCAAGTCAATATGTCAAACTCAATGTTGGGGGTTCTCTTCATTATACTACAATTGGTACATTGACTAAACACGATAGCATGTTGAGGGCCATGTTCAGTGGAAGATTAGAAGTGCTAACTGATTCAGAAGGTAAACTCAAATTTATATACATCAAAATTAATAAATATTTATTTCTCAATGTGAAATATTTAATTTACGAAAATAAGACTGAAGTGTGTAAAGGAATAAGTAAGAATGAAGAATTCCTGCTTGTATTGGGTGTGAATATTCACATAGACTTAAGGAGTAATCTATTAATGAGAACACTTTTCATTTATTCACAATTATTATATACATTAATAATCCAGAATAAAAAAAAATATATGGTCAGAATATAAATATTTAATGTGCAGTCTTGATATATTATTGTCATAATACAGTTAACAGAAATTGTGAACTCAATAGTAAAAATTTATATTATTGTGGAGCAGAATGATTTATCAAAACTGGTATTGTTAAATTCTATAGAGTAATTTAGAAGTTGTTTTTTAATTCTTTATTGGTGAAATCTTGTTTTGATGAAGATAGAAATGATCTCTGTCCTAAGAATCTATCTTTGTAAGAAAGAATTTCTTACAAAGATAGAAATATCATTCTTAATTAATTAAGAAATTGAATTTGTATCCTCATTTTGATTTATTATTAACCAAAATGTATTAAAATTTAAAATATCTTATTTATAAATCCAAAGATCAATTTTAGCTATTAAATTAATCTAAAGAAGCAAAAGTTGAACCTTTAGGTTTTCTGAAATAAACACTTTATTAATTAAACCAAATATTTCAAGTCAAATTAACTCTTAGTAAAGTAATTCTGAATTAAACTTTTTTGATTTTAATGATTAATTTTCAAATCAAGATTATGATGCCACGATCTGTTGAGTTAATAATTAATTAATTTTTAAATTAGAACTAAAGTGGCACTATCTAGTAAATTATAATTAAACAATATAATGCCACGATCTGTTGAGTTAATAATTAATTTTTAAATTAGAACTAAAGTGGCACTATCTAGTAAATTATAATTAAACAATAATGAAGTTATAATTTTTAAATTAATTTTCCCAAAAGCAAAAATATGCATGAATATGCTGCCTATAGAAGATACAAAAATAATAAACCAACACTTAGGCAGGGAGAAAATAAATTCAACATACAATGTTAAGTTTTCGATTTTTTATTTATTTTTTATTCAAAATCCTCATCAGCTACTTAAATAATGGTGTTCTTTATTTAAGTAGCTGATGAGGATTTTGAATTAAAAAAAAAAATCGAAAGCGATTCTACTACTAAACATTGTATGTTGAATTTATTTTCTCCCCGCCTAAGTGCTGGTTTATTATTATTATTAATTTTCCCAAAATTAAAATTTTGCCACTGCACTGGGATCTTTGAAACAGTGCCCCAACATCTTACCAATTAGGCTTCAGCAGCATCTGACAGAATTCCATTTCAGGAATCTATGCAATGATTATTATGGAAACCTATTGGACAAGGCTATTGGATACTAGCACTTTGAATTTGAAAATTAATCATTAAAATCAAAAAAAGTTTAATCTGGAATTACTCCACTAGGAATTAATATGGCTTGAAATATTTGGTTTAATTAATAAAGTGTTTATTTCAGAAAACCTAAAGGTTCAACTTTTGATGCATGGCTTGAAATATTTAGTTCAATTTGATGTTATCCCTAGTTTGTTTCTATTAGACTTTATTAATTATTGATGAATATCCTTTCAAAGAATAAGTTTATAGAAAATAATCCAATATTCAAAAATTAGATTATTGAAATGAAATCAAATAATTGATTAAAAAAAAAATAGGTATTGCTCAACTTACAGAATCATTGATTCATCATCACTTGTATGTACAATCATGATGCACTCAGTAATTTCTGTTATTGGCCAATACAATTCACATGCATATCTATAATTCTATGTATATATTTTTCTTATATAAATACAAAAAGTTCCCAGTTTTCAAGTTACTGGATTTACAAGGGTTTTTCAAATATGAAAAAAATATATCAAAAAATAAAAAAATTTGAATACTAATTACAATAAATAAGTGTTAAACATTTATAAAGTCTATAATTCTATGTATATATTTTTCTTATATAAATACAAAAAGTTTCCAGTTTTCAAATTACTGGATTTACAAGGGTTTTTCAAATATGAAGTATCAAAAAATAAAAAAATTTGAATACTAATTACAATAAATAAGTGTTAAACATTTATAAAAAGGCATTTGAAAACATTTACTTAGCTGTTTAATACATACAACTCTATTTATAGTAGAATGTTCATAGTTTGCTACAAATGTAAAGTCAAAATGGCAGACTGGGAAACAGAAATAGTATACACACTAGCTGTCATTGTTTCACTGGCAAATTTTGTAAATAACTTTCATTCCCAAATTGTTTCTAATGAAAAGTCAAAATGGCAGACTGTGAAACAGAAATAGTATACACTCTAGCTGTCATTGTTTCACTGGCAAATTTTGTAAATAACTTTCATTCCCAAATTGTTTCTCATATAATAATTTTTAAATAATGTTGACAAAAAATAAAAATAACTGTAATAAAGAAACTATTTGTCATATAATCATAATTTTCTTGATTTTAAAGGCTATATTTTGATTTATTTAGATAGATAAATAAATCATTGTTTAATCATATCTATTATTTTGTTGACCTTTATTTAATTTCATTATCAAGAATGGAATGCTTGGCTTTAACATTGTGTATGGGATATTGACTCTCAGTTTACAAGCCCATTTCAGGAGTAAATTAGCTTGTAATGTTTGGAATTTTTGTACGGTAAATATGGGATTCAATTCAGTTAAACTATCCTTTTAATCTTTGGCCTTTTTCTTTTATGAATTAGCTTGTAAAGTTTGGAATTTTTTGTACAGTAAATATGGGATTCAATTCAGTTAAACTATCCTTTTAATCTTTGGCCTTTTTCTTTTATTTTTAATTATAAATAAATTAAAAAGCTTTTTATTTATAAATTTATTTTTAGATATTGCTATTTATTTCCAAATGTTATTTTTAAATAGATAATTAATGATAATTAAAAATAAACAAATTATCGGATATGAATTTAAGCTTTTGATAAATAAGTGAATTTGATAAAAGAGATTAAATTGCTTATAAAGTTAGAGCAAATATATTAAAAATCAATATATTTGTATAGAAGATTAATATAGCAGAAAATTATTTTATGAAATTGTTTTCTTATGTAGAAATAATTGTCTTTGCTCTCTATTCTTTAAAATTTTTTTCTAAAAATTTCATCTGTTATATATTAGTTTAAATATCTAATTTTAAATTCTTATAAAAATACTTGCAATTTTATTATTAAAAAAATTAAGATATTAATCTATTCAATAAAAAATTGGAGAAGAAGGAATATTATTGAGAGTAAGCAAATAAAATGATATATGGATAGGCTGACCCTTTTCTACTCATGCTCGTCTGGGACTGGAAAAATTCTACTGGTAGTAAATTTCAAATTTTATTTTTGTATTTATATATTTATTAAATTGCTAGATTTATTGTTTTATTAATTAATAACATTAATATTATTTTAATATGAAGGAATAAAAAAATAAGATTTATAATTTTTATTGTAAATCTACTTATGCTTGGGTAATAAGAGATTAAGAAAAAACTTTGTTATCTCTGTTTGTGTTAGTGTTAAAAACTCTTAAGTTATGAAAAAATGCAATCTTCCTCTGCAGAGTTTGGAGTGTCAAAACACTAGTTAATCCTAGAATTTTTTAAACAAAATATACAAGGTTGAAAACCTCATTTTATATGCTTTTAAGTGATACCTACTTCACCTCTCGGTGCTAATCACATAAAAAAACTACAGGCGATTATAAAAAGTACAAAATATATAAATTTTAGTCTGCCTCCATACATATTCTTTCTCATATCTCAGAAATTAAATTTTTTTTTAAGTAAATAATAATAGCTTTGAGCCTTTGGGAATATACATAAACAACATGCCAAAATTCATCAAAATCAAAAATCATGTAGCAACCACCATTGGCTGATTTAAAATGGAATGACCCATAATGTATAACAAAAACGCTTTTACTGAAAAGTGTATTAAAAGAGTTATTTCTTTTTAACTGCTGATTATGCTTTAATGATATGTGAACTTTGTGCTGTTAGTTTCATTTGTAAAGTTATTGTGGCAGTGTAACAGAATAAAAAGATTTTCTAATATTATTGTTAAATATAAAGACATAAGATTTTAAACTGGTTAATGATTATGAATCAATCTTGCAGCATAATGATGTGTAATTTTTACAATAGTTAGTTTTGTTGGTATATTTTAATTAATTATTTTTTAAGATGTGCAAACACCAAATTTGAATTGTGTCAAATATATGTCGATCTTTACCAAAAAAAAAATGAGTTTTTGAATTTTATTTATAAAATTTTAATTATTTTGTTTAATGGTTCAATAAAATAGCCTGAAAGGTCATTTCTAATTCAATACAAATTATTATTAATTTTTATTGAATCATAACAAAAAATATATCATCTGAAATTGAAAAAATTTACCTATTGGATCAACAATATGAATTGGAACAGCAATATAATAAGTAATGCCTACAACAAAAGGAAGATCAATGGTTTATATTTTATAAATAAGGCAATGGTTGAAGTGATAGATATTTCTTTATATCACTAAAAAATGTTAAATTAGAAGTTGAGATAGAGAAAAGAGAAAGAAAAATTGTATTAAAGAATTTTTATTTTTAAGAAAATTAATTTTAAAATTATTATTTTGAGAAGATTGATCTTAAAATAGAAATAATATATTCTTTTTCAAAATATATTAGCATGCATATAACATTCAGAAATATTTTAAATATAACTTAATATATCATAACAATTATTTAATGAAAATTCTGTAAAAAAATTTTTATTAATATAAGAAAATGTTATGTATTTCAGCACAAAATCAAATAATAAATTAATGAACTTAAAATATAAATTAAAAGACACGCTAATTTTTTACTATATTTTATAAACAAATTGACTTTATATATTGTATGATTATATACTGTTTTTTTTTCTTGAAACTGAACACACTGATTTTTGGCATGGAGCCAATTTTGATGCATTTATCACGTCAAGAATCGCTTGCTACGAAAATTTATTTTATATTTTTAATTCTAACACCCATGCATTTGAACGTATTGGCCGTTTTCAACGGATTCAAATCGGTGAAGGTTTTCAGCGACTCTTTGCCCATGCAAAGAGTCGGACGACCCTAAGACTGGGAGATGGTCACAAGCGGCCGACGGATCAGCGACAAAAAGTTTAGTATGTACAAGTGATCATAAGTTGAGGACTGTTTATAGTTTTATTAGTTTCTGCTATTAATAAATTCTATATAGGAAATATTTATCGTTTTATTGTTAGAATTTCAGATGAAGATTAAATTAATATTGCTTATATTTAATCAATTATATAATCACCTTTGCTATTAAAGACAGTTTCCCATTTTATAGGCAATTAATGCCTTCTGAATAAAAGTTTTTATAAAAAAGTTTTTATACAAAAAAGTTTAGTATATACAAGTGATCATAAGTTGAGGACTATTTATAGTTTTATTAGTTTCTGCTATTAATAAATTCCATATAGGAAATATTTATCGTTTTATTGTTAGAATTTCAGATGAAGATTAAATTAATATTAGTAAAACTACAAAAATAACTAATGAATATATTGAATAAATATTAATATTGTAAATCAAATTCAGATCAATCCCTTCAATTTGATTTATTATTATTATTTACTCGACTTATTATTGATTGGTTAAAAATAGATCAAATTTTTCTGAGTTCTCTGTTTTATCATCAATTCTTGCAATTTATAGATTTTTTATTTCTCTAAAAATATATATTTATATTTAATGATATTCTAATGGAAGAATAACAATTATCTTCCATTAAAAATAATCTTCTTTCATAATATTTGTATATTATATTTAAAAGTACTATTAATACTAATAAAACAAAAATTACTATTTTACCTTAAATTTGAATGTGTTAGATAGTTACACAGAATTTTATTAACTAACAATTATTCAAGTGATTAATTTCTCTCTGTAAATAAAATCCATAATATTATATTTAAAAATTAAAAATACATTCACAAAAATACAGCAGTCTGATAGCATCTGTTCTAACTGATTTAGACTTGTGCCTCTCAAATAGGTGGTCAATAGTCTCTTAAGAGGTCTTAAATCTGAGCCAAAAATATTTGAACAATATTTTTTTGTTATTAATTCATTCAAAAAAAATTTTAATATTTGAAATTATAAATATAATTTGATCAAAATAGCATGCTCCCCACATTTGATGAAAAATTTCATCAAATATAAGGAACATGTTATTTTGATGAAAACTTTGAAAGCATCATTTTAGATAGCATTTGAAACTATTAAAAAAAACAGAAGATAATAGTTGGATAAGACTAGAAATTTATTACAAATTGTAAATTATTTATGATTATAACTGTCATATAGAGAAAATGTTTATTATTATTATATTCTGATTGATTAAAAAGCTATAAAAATTGGCTTTTTTTATGCTGAATTTCATTTTTTTATTTTTTTAATATCTTATTATTTCATAAATATTATAAACCCACAATTATAAAAAAATATTTACATTCAAATTCTAATGTTTCAGGTTGGATTTTAATTGATCGTTGTGGCAAACACTTTGGCACAATTTTAAATTTTTTAAGAGATGGTTCAGTTCCTCTTCCTGAATCATCTCGAGAGGTAGCAGAATTATTAGCAGAAGCAAAATATTATTTGATCCAGGAACTTATAGAAAGTTGTGAGTCAGCTCTAAGAAAACATGATATGGAAGCAATACCAATTTGTCGAGTGCCATTGATAACATCACCAAAAGAAGAACAGAATTTAATAAGTGTTTCAACAAAGGTTTGAAAAATAATTTTATGAAATATAAATTGATTATTTGTAATTACTTTAATATAGTAAATCCTCCTTAATTTAATATTAGTTAATTCAAAGTAAACTGCATTCACTAGTTCAAAGTATGCAATATTTATCATCATTATTGTGGATAATTCAAAATGTAGTGAATATTAGTTAATTCAAAGTAAACTGCATTCCCTAGTTCAAAGTATGCAATATTTATTATCATTATTGTGGATAATTCAAAATGTTGTGAAATTTTAATCCAAATATGAATAGCATAGCACTGATCTAAAGCTTGTATTTATGCTGGCACTTCTTCAGTTTCTGATTGATCAAATTCAATTGTGTCTAGATTTTCTAGATTGGATGCCATCAAAATTAAATCATTAGGAAAGACCAAAAAATTTAGAATCTCACTAGTGATGCTTTTGCCCCAGTAGATTGATATTGTATGGAATATTGAGGAGAGTAGCCATAAACAGATTAGGAGAAATGACATCAACTTATCAAATTGCCCTCTTAATATTGATTTAAAGAGGATACTTAGAGAGTGTGATTTTAAACCTACAATTGAAGTGTGTGATCCCAAAACGTGTTCAGTCCATTTTGGTCATTTTTTTATTTGATGTAAGGACAAGAAATGCTGTTATCCTTTTCACTCAGATTAATTTTAGTTGGAATAATTTCAATCTTCCAATCTTTCCCTAAAAAGATTAATTAGGGAATATGTATATATTATCATCATATATAAATAAGCTATGCTACCATTATACAAGATGTGTTCATTAATTTCTGGAACTATAAAAAAATATATAACAAATATTAAATAAATAATTAATCTAATTTTATAATAATAATATTTAAACATCTGATAACAAAGCAAGTGAAAAACATTTATTCATCTGTGCTTAGTTTGGTTGTGTGTGTTTAAGTTAGTTTGATAGTCTGGCACATTTGCATTATGGGTATTATTCTTAGGAGGAGCAGAAAATATGTATTAAACCTTGACCATCCTATTCTCCAGATAATGCTCCTCAATCATCTTATTCTTCAGATTTTGCACTGAATAACTTTTTCCAAATTTATGATTATCTCTTAAAGGAAAAAAATTTGACATTGTAGAAATCATACTGAAAGAAATGATGAAAATTTTAAGATTTCTAAAAGAAGGTGATTTTAAAACATATTTTGAAAATTGGAAAAAGGATGTATAAAATATATAGAAACAAAGTCTCTTATTTTGAAGAATATTAAATGTAATTTCATTATTAGGCTACTTTCTGAAGGAAATAAAAGATTATAAGATCGGGGCAATGTCTGTATGTCTCCCATTAATAACTTTTAAACTAATTAGCAGGTTTTCATGAAATTTGGTAGTAATGTTTTACCATTAATGAACATCTCAACATCACATCATTAATCCTAAAGGATTGATTAATCCCACAGGATAGAATTTAATTTTTATTACAATTTTTGTTTAGATTAATTAAAACTAACTTTCCTACTGAATGTGCTTGCTTTTATCTAAGTTTAAAAATTATTTATTAGATACTATGGGTTATGAGTCATCTGTACATAGCCTCTAAATTTTAAGAGGTTTTGTCTAAATATATTCAGATTTAGAAGAAAATAACATGAGACAGAACAAATTATATATGATCTGGATAAATTTTTTTATTTTTTAATTTATATATTTTTGCATGTTATTTCAGAAATTGAATAGAATGCGGATTTTTGTAAGTGGAATCTATCTTTTAAAATGTTTATATAATTATACATTGTATATATAGACTTTCTACAACACAAAAGCTATAATATTTATAATTTAATACACAGATACAATTTACATCATATGACAATATTTATTATGACATATAATAAAACTTTAGTATTATATGTCATAATATTAATAATTTAGTATCAACAGCTAATTATTGATAGTAACATTAACTATCATTATAGTAGTAGCATAATTATTGTTGCAATATTACAGCATATGAAATTGCAGTATTTCATTACATAGGCCTTATTAAATTATAAAAATGATTTTTAAAAGATTTTGCATGTCAGAAATTTTTACATAATGGAAAAATTATGTAAAAATTTTTGACATGAGAAATCAAATTTGCTTAACAAAAAAAAAAAGTTCCTATTATCTTCATATTCAACTCACTGTTTAAAACTTTGTTTTCATAAACAAATATTTTTTGTAACATATTCATTTTTTTACTTAAGTTTTCTAAAAGTAAATAAATAAATACATTCTTATCCTAGTTTATGAGCATGAAATATTCCTAGAAAATACTCTTAAATCTAGAGCAAAGTAAATACTATTTTTTATAGAAAAATCATAATGCATTCCTGAATCCAACATTATCATCCATTTTTCACTCAGTTATACTAAAATGCTATCTAATTATTTAAATTAGGGAAAAATTACTTTACTTAGCATTATTTATCATAACATAGTTTAAAAAGGCAGTTTTCTTAATGAAATATCCTAATTATAAGCCTATAATATGTCATATATGCACATATTAAATAGATTTCTACTTGGAAGATCCAAGATCAAGTTCCATATCTTGTTTATTTTTTCAGGGGATTCTAACCAGCTAGTCAATTCTCATCTTTTACTTTTTGGCCAATCTCATCAAGAATGCAGGTGATTTATAATAGGATTCAGAACAGTCCTGCTATTTTGTAAACACTAATTTGAAAATATATAAAGTCTAGAAAGAAAGAAGCCCTAATAAAACTTAATGCTTGCAGTTATTCAGCAATTTCATTAGCCAGTTTTTGTAAAAAACAAAATAATAATCATCATAATTTATTATGAAAATTTAAATTACAATGATATAATATGCATGATTTTTTTATTATATGTATGATAAATATTTCTTCATGCATAAAATAAAGAAACACATATCATAAAAGTATATTAATTTAATGAAAAAAATATCAATTCAAAATATTCATAGAAATGTTGATATTGGAAAAGATTGAAGTCAACATATGGACATTCAGATTTAACAGAATACATTACATGGTTTAATATTTAAAATAAATAAGCAACTTAAACTATGAATAAGTACAATTAAATACTGTATATAAGCATTTTAAAATTTGGAACTATTGTTTGTCAAATAAAATTTGTGTCTAATGCCATAAGCATGTTTTTGTATTCCTCTATATTATCAAGACTCACATTATTTGACTTTGAAATTTTTGCTTTTTAAATGATTCTCATAAATGCAGGTAAAGATTCATAAATTGAAATTTTGATACAAATTATATTTCACATAAGTAGGTTTTTATTGGGTTGTACGGAAAGTAATTTTTTTTCCCACCAGTGATGTTAGTTGTATTTTTACCCACCAATTTCATTCTAAGGCATATTGTCATTATAAATTTTGATAGCTGCCATTTCAAGGTATATTTATAAAAAAAATTTTTGATTCTCTGCAGTATTTTTTTTGTCCTATCAAAAATAGAAAATAAAATGTAGATTTTCAGCATGTTTTGCTTTTTTATTACTGAAAAAGTAAGAATGCTGTTCAAGCCAAGAAAAAAGTTATGTGAAGTGCAGGGAGAAGATTAGTTCAGTTAACAGAATGCCAGTGCTAAAACTGGTTTGCAAAATTTCATTCTGACAATTTTGATGTTAAAGATGCACCATGTGCTGGAGGTTGATTGAAGCTGATGATGACAAAAATAAAAGTATTGGTAAAGCAAACTGTTGAATAACAACATGAAAAATTGCTACAAGATTGAATTTATTGAATTCAATTGTTCACGACCAGTTGAAACGTTGATATTTGGGTTCCACATGTTCTCAAAGAAAGATTTGCTCCATTGCATTGATATCTGGATTTGCTGCGCTCCGTTGAAGAAAATGATCCCTTTCTGATGCGGATCGTAACTGCTGATGAAAATGTGAAGAAAATGATCCCTTTCTGAAGCGGATCATAACTGTTGAAGATCATGAAGAAAATGATATCTTTCTGAAGTGGATCGTAACTGCTGATGAAAAATGGATTGTTTACAACAAAGTTGAATGCAGTGATCATAGAGCAGAAGAAATGAACCGGCACTCCGACACCCAATATTCATCAAAAAAATGATGCTCTTTTTTGGTGGGATTTCAAGGAATTTTTTTTTTTTTGAGCTTCCATACAATTCTACAATTAATTCGGAAATGTACTGCCGCCAATTGGACAAATTGAGTGATTCCATCAAACAGAAGAGGTCAGAATTTTGATTAACAGAAAAAATAGTGTTTCACCTTGACAATGCCAAACTTCATACAAGTTTGATGACTCGCCAGAAGCTGTTAATCTTGGATGGGATGTGTTATTGCACCCACCATATTCATCATATCTGGGTTGGATGGGATGTGATACCCATACCCACCATATTCAGCACCCTCCAATTACCATATCCACCATTTTGCCATATCTGGCACTCTCCAATTATTACTTATTCCAGACCCACCCATCCTCTTCTCTTCCCTGGACTTTTCCCTTAAGAAGAGCTTTATGGTGAAACCTTTCTACTGTCATGATTTCCACCCAACACTACTAGTTATTGTATAAATGTTCTCCCTCATTCTTATAGTTTTCCTCTCTTTCGCATGAGCAGAATGTTTTCCTAATCCTGCCAGCAGAATCGTAAAAAAACAAACTGCTATTACTGTTGGCAATAAATTTGTTGTGGGAATATTTGTCGTATTTACTAAAGGTAAAATTGTTATATTGGTTATTAATTTTCATGTTAAAAGCTCTTGAAATGAAATCATAAAATTAAAAATTTAAGTTTCTGGGACTTTTTTATAAACTATTGTTAAAAGGAAAGTTATTTTTCTGAATTTTAGTAATTCCTGATTTGGAATGAATAAATACATATTCTGGGGCCTTTCCCATGAGTATAATGTATTCATGGAGAAGGCCCCAGAACTTTCCCATGAAGTAATTAATGTTTGAACTTCCCCATGAGTGCATTGTACTTATGGGGAAGTTCAAACATTTACTTTTCACTACAGTCAATTCTTGTTATTTGCAGTAGTTACATTCTGTGGAAATATAGAGTTAGTTTGCCGCTCAGCAATAATCCGCAAATAAGTGCGAAAGTGCCACGAAAATCAGATTTGTGGTACAAATAAATTTTCAGGAATAGTCGAAAATGTGAATAGGGAATTCGCAAATACCACGAATCGATTGTATTTTAATTCTTAAATCAAAATAAATTTAGTTTTTCCTCTAATGAAGAATGAGTGTAATTGAAAACACGTTCAGTCCTTGGACAGCGAGTTTCATTAAGACCATTATATTTAGTCATCATGTATTTAAAAACTAATGATGATTGATTTCAAGATTCTACTGAGAAGTGCATGTATATGAATTAGAAACAGATATCTGGTAGTAGATAATCATTATCCAATCGATCAAAGCTCTTCAATCTTCAAACCATCCAGGTTCTCAAGCAGCCTCTCACCACTCTCACCAATGGTCCAGCTCCCCATCTAGTTTATCCACCTGATTTTCAAACCGCCTTCCAGCTTATCAACTTCACCTCTCCTCAATCCGGCTTCAGTTTTAGGACTTCCTCAGGATGTCCTTCCGGATCCTCAATTCCCATCTTTCCTCTGCCGGACTTCTTCTCTGTTGAAGTGCATTAAGACTTTCATCCTGCATCTTGCTCTCACCAGAATGCCTTCTTCGGACCAGCTCCTAGTTCCGTTCTACATCCAGATTTCCCTAAAATTGCTACCGCTATCCAGCCCTTCAACCTTCAACCAGCAGTCATCCAGCTCACCAGCCAACCTTCCTTCCTTCTGGCCATCTGGCTATTGCTGCTGATCCTCCTCAGTTCAGCCTACTGGATCTCCAAGAGCCTCCTTTCTCCTCCAGACCCTCTTCCCCAGAAGATTCTAGACTGTCAACTAGCATCTCAACAATGACTCCAACAGACCAACTGCCCAGCTTCGTGACCAACCCTGTTTTCAGTTTTCAGCAAGATTCTAGACTGTCAACTAGCATCTCATCAATGACTCCAACAGACCAACTGCCCAGCTTCGTGACCAACCCTGTTTTCAGTTTTCAGCAACCAGCTATCCATCATCCGGCCATCCAGCCACCCGACTTCCAGTCCAAAACTCCTCAAGACTTCTGCCTGGATCTTCAAGACCCATCCACCTTCTCTTCCCTGGACTTTTCCCTTAAGAAGAGCTCTACAGTGAAACCTTTCAACTGTCGCGATTTCCACCCAACACTACTAGTTATCGTATAATTGTTCTCCCTCATTCTTACAGTTTTACTTGATTTTGTACTTAGTATTTAATATTATTTTATTTGTAGTAATTTTCTTTATGCGATTTCCACCCGACACTACTAGTTATTGTATAATTGTTCTCCCTCATTCTTATAGTTTTACTTGATTTTGTACTTAGTATTTAATATTATTTTATTTGTAGTAATTTTCTTTACTTTATCTTTTAATTCTGTTTATTTTGTTTTATTTTATTTTAATTTTGACTTATTTCTTTTTAATCATTTGTAACCAAATTTTTATCCGTGTTTTCTATTGTATTTGTTTTGTGCATTGTGTGTATTGTAATAACTTTTTACATAGTTTTTCTTCCTAATAAAGTATATGGCTGACTCGGATGTCCGCAGGATGTTGCCAGGACAGTTCTGGCAGCGGACTGACGCTTCTGGGACCCGATGCAATTCGCTCTGGTCCTTCTTTTTACCCTCCCCATCCCCTCAATTCTAACTAACCACCCTGACCTACAACCTGCCAACTTTCACTTCTTTAAACTAACACCCAATTAAAAACCTACGAGCATAACTGGTTTTCCTCTTTCCTAATAGTATAGTAGTAGTAGATAATCATTCACATATGAAATATTTTCTCAATTCATATTTTGCTTCTGAAAATTAACAACAATGGACTTAACGTGTTTTGGGATCACATTCTCAATAGTTTTAAAATTAAAATTGTAAAAAATTCAGCACAATATGAGTTATTATAAAGTATCTGATATTTATTATTATACAAGTTAATACCAAGAATAATATGATGTGATAATTCTTCATTATTCCTTTTTGTATATTAAAATTATTTTTGATGTTTTCTATATTGTTTGGATCTTATCTCTTCGGTATATATGATATATAATGCAAAAAAAAATCTTAAGTAAAATTTGGCTGGTATGGTACCTCACAGATGCTTCAATGATATGTAATTACAAGGAATCAAGACATAATTTTTCAATATACAGTTACTAGTTATTTTTAAAAATTATATATAGTAATTCATTTCTTTAATAATAATTTAATATATTATTTCAGCCTGTGGTAAAACTTCTAATAAATCGTCATAACAATAAATATTCGTATACTAGGTAAGTTGTTCTAAAGTATTTCTCATTTCATTTTATTTTGTTAATAAATAGTATACATAATTTTTCAGTACATCAGATGATAATCTTTTGAAGAATTTGGAATTATTTGATAAATTGTCACTTCGATTTAGTGGACGAGTATTATTTATTAAAGATGTGATTGGAAGCAATGAAATATGCTGTTGGTCATTTTATGGCCATGGGAGGAAAGTTGCTGAAGTTTGCTGTACATCAATTGTTTATGCTACTGACAAAAAACATACAAAAGTAAGGCCACATTTAATAAAATTAGTTTCTGTAAATTTAACATTGCAAATCAAATAAATTTATTTTATTTGGGAAATTAGGTTGAATTTCCAGAAGCTAGAATATATGAAGAAACTTTAAATATTCTTTTGTATGAAAATCGAACTGGTCCAGATATGGAATTAATGCAGGCTACTAGTACAAGAGGTGCCGTGAGCATGGCCACCACTACTTACACCAGTGATGACGAAGATGACCGTCGAACACCCGGAGCTACTGGACGAGAAGGAAGAGAAGCATCACATCTTGGACGGATCAGAAGCACCAAGCAGACTACTTAATAAATATTGTCCGTTAGATATTTTGTAATGTCTGTTACTGTGATTGAAGTATTTGTATTGCTCAAGTAATTTCTGATGTTGAATTAACAATCAGAATCACTTAAATTGTATATGTGGTTTTACACAACCATTTACCAAAGAAAAAAAATCTCAATTTTGAATTTGTAAATATAGTTTTGTTTTGCTTGGCAAGAAATAATTTTAAGGAATGAAATCAGTATTTGCATTATTTTTTGGGCATTTTTAATTAATTTTCATCAAATCATAAATTTTTTTTATATGAAAGATAAATTCAAATTTAAATTATTAATTTGTTTGTAAATTGTAAACAGTGTATAAAATTTGTACAAAGTTTTAAGTGCAATAATGCAAAGCTTAATATGCATTTGTATAGTTGGTTTTGAATTAAATATTCACTTGATTCAATATTGTAAAGTTTGATTTGGTGAAAATTATTTACACTATTTTTGAGTTCTGTATGATTTAATTATCAAAGTATGCTGTTAACTTTATCAGTGGTAAACAAAGGAGGTGTAAAATGGGATTGTTTTGTGCAGTTTAAAATGTCAGTCAAATGTGGTTATTCTTAATAAACGTCGGACATTAATTTATTCTAACACTACCTTATATTAATGGAATATTCAAATACCATTTGACATTTAAAGACAAATGATATCAGGCTATTAGCAAAGATTATCCGGTGTCATGAGAGAACAAAGCATTCTTACACTTTCAAATATTGTAATGCAAATGTGTCTTGGTTTTTAATTTATAAAGCTACTTTTTCCTTATTTTGTTTCTAAAATATAAAAAGGATGTGCATATCCTCAAAAAAATTCAATTATGTATTAGATTTAATTATTACAGTGCATATAGTTATTGGTAGCCAACTCCTACCGGTTTCACTAAAGATTAAATGGAAGAAGTTAATGTGCCAAACTAAATAAGTAATAAACATTATATTATGTATAAGTATTAAATGTTTTATATATATTTTTATTTTATTAAAACAATAACTCAATAAAAATTCAAAGGACCGTATCCTATGTACTCGTACAGAATACTGTCAGTTTCTCAATTTCTGAATATTCCATACAAATAATGCAATGTTAAATTTTCAAGTTGTTAATAATCTTATTCTTGATTTATATAAAAATTGTGTTTATTATCCTGTTGCCAAAGATAATTGCATAATAATAAAGCCATACAAAAATTTTTGCAAGTTTATTTAAAATATGCAAGTAGGGGAGACCGGGGCTAAAAATAACACGGATTATTTGTAATAGATTCCAGTATCCATTTTGCTTGAAATTAAAAAGATATCCAGTAAAGGTTGGCATCTGATCACATTTTCTCACAAATAAAAGGTGATTGATTGAATAAAAATATTTTAAGAGTGGCATGGGTTAAAAAATAACTTGGTTTAAAAGTTATATTTTAATAATTGTTCCTATTTAGCAGCTAATTTACAGCACTATTCTGTAAGCATAACTTACAGAATAATGGTGTAAACTAATTTATTCTTGCAGTTATATGTTGTGTCTAATTGTGATGATGCCTTCCAAACCAAAATGGTGGAGCTTGTCAGGTTGTAACAGTCTCAATGGTATTGAACTTTGAAACCTTGCTTCTGTTCATGTCAACTTCAAAACTGTCAGAGTACAGAAGTACCAAAAATTTTATACTTGAATATGCTTTTTTTTGTGAAAATGGTCTACTGCTATTCATTTAAATGCTAGTTTAAAAAAAATATGAATCAACAATGACATTGATTCACTGATGTCAAATATTCAAGAAGCAGTAATTCAGATAAAGAATATTTTTTGTTTTGTTTATAATGAAAACTATGAGCTGTAATGCTAGTAAGTGATGTATTAGTGTGATGCTTTTGAAAAGATTGTGATATATCCATCAAATACTTTTCACCTAAAATGCATACTATTATTATTAAACTATCTAATATATTCATTTATAATAGTTATATTGGTTTAGTACTGATTAATAATAATAGTATTTACTTATGCAGTTGATGTTATTTTTATTTAATTCATTTTTGACAGTTAAATTTACTAATTGACTCTGAATATAGAGAAAGAAATATACCGATTACCGCGTATTCGGTTATTGAGGTATTTTTCGTGGCAACAATAACCGCGATAATCGAGGTATTCCTGTAGTTATATTGGTTTAGTACTGATTAATAATAACATCAACTGCATAAGTAAATACTATTATTTTTATTTAATAATTCATTTTTGACAGTTAAATTTACTACTTGACTCTGAATATAGAGAAAGAAATATAGAACTATTACCTTGTAAAAATGTAATTAACTATTAAATAATTAGAATCTTTCAGCTGAAAGAACTGAAAAATTTTTTCAATGCAGATTGACTATATCAAAATAATTGGTAAAATTTGATTAGCTCTTACTGATTCGTTACATTATATAAGTTATTGTTAATCTTTAGTTGGAGAATTTTGATGACGAAGCTACAAAAAATTTCATGTAATTACAGATGATATTGCAGTATCTCTAATTTATGAACAGAGTATTATGATTTTTTTTTAACAATTACAGAATAAGTAAATTTATTATTATAAAGTTATGCAGTCAGAAGAATTTTAATATATACTTTTTAATAAGATTTATTCAAACACAAGATACAAATAGAGAATTTATTCCCATAGTCCTCATTTAATGTTCACTCACTCAACATTCATTTTGCTTTTATATTGGCAGCAAAAAGTAAATTAATTAAAAACTTTTAATGCAGTGGAATGGAATAAAACTTTGTTTTCTTACATCATCTAGTTCTCTCATGATAGGAAGAGTAGTTAAAGAAAACAAGGTAACCACATCTTTTTTTAAGAGTTATCTAGTTCTCTCTCTCATGATAGGAAGAGTAGTTAAAGAAAACAAGGTAACCACATCTTTTTTTAAGAGCATTAAATCATATACACCTGACCCTTGATTTACATGGTATATTGATTGTTAATTTTACACTTACAGGTTAGTTAAATTTATTTTTAAAATGTGTCATAGAATCTATCCCCTCATTTTCTATATAAATGTTTTCTCAATTTATTCTGTACTTTTGCAGAATTAGTTTACTTTAACTGAGGGACAAGTACAGTATATACAATACCTATAAACACTTATAGGTGACCGAGTGGTAACGCGCTGGCGTGCCACGCAGGAGGACCCGGGTTTGCGTCCTGGATTTTTTCGGGGTACTGGGTCTGGCCCGGTGATCCCTGTCCTTCACCATCCAGTCCCCTCCATGGGTGTGGGTGCAGCTAGGAATAGTTCCAACCTCCACGGGTGTGGTTAGAACTGGCCCTGTCCCCTTAGTAATTTCCAATTGGAAAGTGCAGTAAAAGAAAAAAAAACACTGTATTCATATTTTTTGGTCATGGCATAGAAAATATAAATTTATATGGCATTTAATGTATTAGCACAAAATTGCAAGATGGCAGAGTTTCCATCAAAAGATCTTGACTTATTTCAGAATTAAATATAAAACACCATTAGTTGGTTCAGTCTTATACATTACACAATAAAATATGTTGAATATTCATGAATAAATTATTTTTTTCACTTGGAAACTTCAAGACTTTTAACAGAGCATCTCATATTGCATAAGGTATCTATATATATCTAATGTATATAATCTAATATCTGGCTTTTTCATTTAGAAAACTTTATACTATGTCGGAGATATATTTTCGGAATACCAAATTGAAATTTGAATAATTTTCATATCTTAAAAAGAATATTTTTCATAATTAGAAAATTTCCTTGTTTATAAGAATCTGGTTTCATATTGTTAATTTTATCTATATTCATTAAATAGATGTTCCTTAGTTTGATTTTTAATTATGTTCTCGTATGTTGAAAATTATATTCATTCTCCAAAATAACTGAATGTTTACAGATAACTTTCCTACACCATTTTCTTTTCTGGGTGTCAAAAATAGTCTGGAACATGTTTAACAAATTTACTTTGACCAAAATTTTTTTCAAATTGGAAATATTTGAATTTTGATATATTTTAAAAATTCAAATTAAATATAGTATAATAAATCAGTCTCTCTCAATCTTTTTGCCATGCAATCAAACATTTTTGTAATGGTATTGCAACCCAAATATAATAAGGGAGACTTGGATTAACAGGAACACTTGCTGCCATCTGTGAGAGATTTTTTGAATTATATTGAAATTCAGTATTCAGAGCCACCCCAAAATGGTCTCTCTCTCAATGCAATATGGCTGGCTGCCTTCTGTTGTATTCCTGTCTTATTACTTCATATAATTTGAATTGAGTGGTGAATGTAAAATTTTTGCATTTTCTTTTGATGTTGGTAACTCATGTTAACAATGAAATCTTAGACTATTTGTTGGTAGCATGAAAATGCTGTATCATAGCAAATATATCACAGGTATGCTAAAGCAAATTAACAGCATGAACAGACCGAGTTGGGCAATTTACTAAAACAAGGGATTGTGAAATTAACTGGGCTTGTCTGTATAACAATATATGCTTTTTTTTATGGCCAATAGAAAATACAAATAAGACATCATTATTTATATTAATATAAAATAAAATATATAAGTATAGTATTATATGCCTATGCAAATAAATAACCACATAGTGCAGGGGTTCCCAAAGTTTTGCCTATGTGGGCCAAATTGTAAATTCCAGAATATTTGGTGGGCCAAAAAAGTATTATCGAAAAATACATTCAAATCAATAAAAAGTTTGACACAAGGGAAAGATTTATACTAATTTTATAACAATCGTTCTTATTCATAAACCCACAAAACGTGACAATATGGTACTCTTTTAATTTATAAATGGCATTTGTTCACTCTCTGAGAAGATGTGCTGTCTGTTGTATGCTGATGATACAGTGTCATCAATGTACAACAGACAACACACACTTTTACCACCCACCTTCACTCAAAGCACTTTCCCTCACATATGCATCCATGTATACATCAAACAGTCATGGAGATATCACTCACTCTTGTCTCACCCCTTCTTCAATTGAAAACCACTTTGACATGCCTTCATTTACTCTCACACTTGCACAACTGTTATCATACATTGTTCTCACTGCCTCAAGCAGCTTTTCATTCACACCATATTCCCTCAATACTTTCCACAGATTGCTTCTATTCACTCTGTCATAAATCTTCTCAAGATCTACAAAAGTACAGAATACAGTGGTTCCTCAATATAAGTCCAACTTGATATACATCCTGTTTGGATGCAAAATATTTTGCTTGGTGTATGACTTTTGTTTGGAATACAACTGACTCACGTGCAAGAACTTGTATGAGTCTGTTGTGTGTTCTCTTAAAAAACACATTCTTTATATAAAAATTATAACAAGCTATAATAGCATTGTCTGTAATGATCAGACAATGTCATATTTCCAAAACATCCTGAGGAGAAGGCAGAAGCAAAGTTCTTTGGATAGATTTTTAGAAAAAGTCAAATCTGGTGAGCCTCAACAAGGTCCAAGTAGGGAAAAAAGACAGAAAATAGAAAGAGAAAAAACACCAGAATTTTAGATTCCTGAAGTCTTATAAGAAGCAGATTCTCCTTCCAAATAATGACAACTCCTCCTCCTCTCTTCTCAGCACCATCCTTGTAGGCACTTGACTTGTCAGCAAGATAGTGAGGTTAAATTTTCATTTATTTCTTCTACTGTAATTGCTTTTGTATTTATATATTTTAGTATTAAGCAGTGTTTAAATTATTTTGTACAATCCCATCAATATATAATATGCCAATAACAATAGGATTTTTTTTCATCAGAACGGATTAATCATTTTTCCTTTATTTCTTATGTGAAAATTTGTTTGGTATATGTCTTGTTTGGTATAAGTCCAAAGATCTGGAACGGATTAAGGACGTATACCAAGGTATCAATGTACCTTCTTCCTCACACAGAGAAATTTCTCCACAATAAATGCATTGAAAATATCTGTTCTGCACATCCTCTTCCGCTCTTGAAGCCACATTGCATATCCCATACTCTCTCATTAATCACTCTTTTCACTCTCTCATTCACAATTTTACCAAATATTTTCTCAGCTACACTCAACAAACTTATACCTCTATAATTCTGGCACTCTCCTCTCTCACTCCTTCCTTGTAGATGGGGACAATCACTGATTTAGTGCAGTCACTTGTAACCACACTTTTCATCCAATACAGTTTACACAGGTACCATATCCATTTGACAATAGATTTTTCACCATATTTCAACATCTCAGCTGTGTTCTCATCCATGTCAAGGCTCTCACCACTTATCTTGCCAAAGATCTCTCAATTTCAATCAGCTAATTGCACTCATAACCTCTTCTTTATTGATTTGCTCATCATATTCATATTCATTTTTTACATTCATCTTGATCTCTTCACTTTTATCCTCATTCTTTTCTCCAATAGGTTTATGAAGCTCATGGAAATATTCTCTCCATCTATCAACTACTCTAGATTCATCCTACAGCATTCTACCATTTTTGTCTTTCACATCAGATACCCGTACTTGTGTTCTCTCCTCAGATTTCTCATATACTTCCAGAACATTCTTTTATTCCCTTCAAAATCATTTTGCAGTTTCTTATCTCTTTCTCTTGTCACCTTCTTTTTATTCTCTTTCACTATCTTTGCATACTCTTTCTTACATTTCTTATATTCATCTGCCTTAGCATATCCATTTAACATTCCCAAATATGCTGTTTTCTTTTTTTCCTTAGCATCTTCCACTTCATCATTCCATCATGCATCACCATTTTTCCTACCTATTCTCACTTCACCAGCCACTTCTCTTGCAACACTCAATATACATTCCTTAAAGTTTATCAACGCATCCTCCAGATTGCATATATTCTCATCCACTCAATCCAGTTTTTCGTAAACCTTCTTCTCATATATCTTTCACTTCACATGCAGATCCTCCACTTTCACTCGCATCTGTACTTCTTTTGTCCTTCTTACATTTCTCCATCCTCGGTAGATTCATCCTAGAGATTACCAGATAGTGATCTAAGCCTATCTCTGTACCTCTCATCACTCTAGTGTCCATTACCTTCCCTCTTAATTTTTCATCACATACAATTAAATCAGTTATATTCCTCTGATCTCTCTCATGGCTCTCCCAATGTAATGATGAATGGCCTTGTGTCTAAAGAAAGTATTTGTAACAAATAACCCTCTTTCAGCACAAATCTCCAACAGTTGCTTCCCATTATCATTCATTCTAGGATCATCATATTTCCCAACCAATCCTTCCATTCCATTTCTTTCCACATCAACTCTACTATTAAAATCTCTAGCCATAATCACTTGCTCATTACCATGACTTTTATTTATCATATCATTCAAGTCACACCAGAATTTATCTTTTTCATTCTCACTCGCATTATCTACAGGAGCCTACACCACTATCAGATACACTCTCTGCAGTCCTAATTTCATCCTTACCCATATTATTCTGTTATTCATACACTTGTATTCTAACATACATTTTTTTTCCCTCTCATTCATCACTATACCTACACCACTTCTTGCTCACTTATTATTGTTTATCCCAGACCATATTTCCACAATATCATTTTTTACACACTCAAATGCACATCTTTTTTGATATGTTTTATGCACACAGAGCATATCCAGCATATATTTATACATTTCACTCACAAGTTCCTGTTCATTCCCTTTCACTTGTCTATTCACATTCTTTATACCCAATCTCCATTGATTCTTCCATTTTCATTGTTATTGTCATTTACCTGTTCCAGTTTTAAATCCATATTTGATAGTCCAGATTTCCTTTCTTAGAGTCTTGAAAATCACAAAAAAAATTTTTACAATGTTAGTAATGAGCTAAATGATAGATGATAGTGTAATCTGGTGGAGGGGATACCTCCTTGAGGGTTCCAGACAACCTAGGCACCACTTTGTCAGGCTCCTAACTTCTGGCCATTATAGCAGTGCCCAGAAAGATCACTGGAATGTGCAATCCCCTTTGCCATGTAAAGGCATGGGCCCAAGGTTATATTTCCAAAAACATGAACACTGATAGTAATAATTTAAAAATCTTTAATGTAATAAATATCATTGTGTTAATGATCATTATTGAGTGTATATTTTTAACATTTGTATTTTTGTAAAGGTATAAATTTAACATCAAAAACACTTGAAACTGTCAAGATATTTATGTGAAAGTTCAGAAGTTGAATTAGTAAAATTATAAGTAATAGTTCATATTATTTATAAGAATTTTATTACTTTACATAAAGATTTTTCATATTCTATTCTAAAAGTCATGTAATCCGAAATTATATTTTATGTTTCAAATTTGAATTCCATAATTAGATTAAAATTACATAATTGCGGTAGGTATTGAAACTATCCTACATCCTGTTGCTGACATAACTCAGTCCATCATAACTTTTTTAATGAAGAACTTAAATATCTTTCTTCTAGAAATAAGAACATCTGGCATTTTCAGCTGTTTTCAATTTCCTGATCTTCATTTGGGATCAAACTATTTATAAAATCATCTGTATTACTTATCTACTATAAAAATAATTAATATTTAAAAAAAAGCAAAGTACTTAGAAAATAAAATATTTATCACAATTCAGAAACTAATTAAATATTAAGAATATCTTATACTCAAAAGCAGAAATTTTTAGAAAGTTATTAAAAGATCATTCCACAGATGATCTGATTCTTTGGGTGATTCACGTATCTAAAACTATTTAATTTTATACATGTTTGTATTTCAAACATATCTCAGATTTGATTTGGTAACTTAAATAGTAAATATTCTTAAGAATGCTTGCCATAACTTTATTAAATGATAGCCAATGGATTGGTATTAAAAGCAACAATTTTATGATAATAAATGTATATTTATGTTTTCTTCAAAAAACTGGTCATTTATTCTCCCAATTGTGAAATGCTTAGTTATTAGACAGCTTCAGCAACACGAACGTGTAGCATGAGAATGATATAGAATGCTGGAATAACGAAATCATGGCATCATTTCGAATCGTCACTAGAAACTTCCTCATGTTGAAACACGAGTTAAGGAAAGCTTCTGTATTGATGTCATTCGTTTGCGTTCTACATGTCGAAAATGGCAAATTCAATGCTTAGGCAGGAAAGTTCATGTTGGTGATTACTTATGTTTATAGTGACTAAACAATTAAATATAATGCCATATCTTTTAGTATGCATTTTCCTTAGACTTGTATCTATGATATGATAATTAAATTTTGTGTTAAAATGTTAAAAATCATAACTTGAAGACCTATTTTCATACCATATTTTTAGGCATGATTTCTGGATCCCTCACACTGAGTGGAAAAGCTTTGTTTCATTTTTATTTAATCTAAATATATTTTCTAGTTACTATCAAGTTGATTTTGAAAAAACAGAGAAAACAAAACCAAGCAGCCATGGACCCAGATGTTTGAATTCCGTGCAAGCATATTAAGCGAATATGATGTCATACACATGTGACACTATCTGGGGAAGACAAGGGAAGTAATGACTTGCTGAAGCAGATTTCTTCTACAAACGTATGCATGGAACATGAACTCAATGATGTCATTCTTCTTCACATTCACGTTTGCGTCAATGCCATGCTGAAGCTGTCTATTTATGATGTTATAACTTCAATCTCTCACACTAATTTTGTTTATCACACAAATGATGATAATAGATTTTAATTTATTGGTTGGAATAATCTTATCAGTGTCTTTTTTTTTTTTGATGTAAAAAGAAAAGAAAAAATGTTTTCTTAACAAAATTGGAATAATTATTTTTCTTTAGCCGTGTGGTTTAGCCATCGGACAAGACCGAAGACTCCCAGGCTATCTACATAGCCCACCTGGGAGCCTATGACCTTGTTCGATAAAAGTCTCCATAATGATCAATATATAAGCTTCCTGAAATGGAATTCTACCACAGGTCACCGTAGTCTAACTGGTTAATACACTAGGGCACTATCCCAAAGATTCCGGTTCGAGTCCATTGTGATGGCAAAAATTTTATTTCGGGAAAATTAATTTAAAAATTATAGTATAATCATTAATTACTAGATGGCACCACCTTAATACTAAATTCTAAATTTAATTAATTATTAACTCAACAAGATGGTGGCACCATAGCTTTAATTCAAAAATAATCGTTAGAAAAATTTAATTTAGATTTTGTCTGCTAGGGGAAGTTTGGCTATGTTGTTTAGTTAATTTAAAATCATATAGTATACATAAGTAGATTCTTGTCTGATTTTCACAATGATGCTTTTCTTACAACTTGTACTAGCTTATCATGTTTTATGTTTAAACCAGTTTCAGTTACAATAGTAGAATATAATAACGGAACTTCAAAAGACACATATATGCCACTTTCTATTAAAGCCAAAGCCAAAAAATCATGGTTATATAAGATGGCTGCTTTCAGAGTGTTGCTTCAAAGAATTATAACCCATTGCACAACAACAGCAAGTATGAATGAAGAACTTGATTGGATAAAAAAGCAAGTGGTACGTCATGGCTATGCAGAGAGTACATTACACAATTGTGGAGGAAAATATCTAGAGGGACAATTAAAAGAGCAAACAAGGAAACAGAGCGAAACAATAAATCGATCTACAGCATTAATATGAATGCCATTACTCTAAAATATAGAAGAAAATTAGAAAGAATTACAGGATATAAGCTTGCTTTTAATAGAAGAAACAACCCTGTTCAATCTATTAAGGAACGACAAAGACAAGATCGATCCCTCTTTCCTCTCAGGCAAATATGAAATACCAATGCTGGATAAAGATATTAATCAAAATATTAATTACATAGGTTATACTGCTAGATCGCTTAGGAAAAGAATACCTGAACACAAGCGTGATATAGAAAATAATGCAGCTATGACGGTCTTAGCACAAAAAGCCATAATAAATGACCTAGAGATAGACTGAAACTGAAACAATGTGAAGCTATTATATATATATATATTCTATTTATGCCTGAAGATGATGCAAATGCATCGAAAATGTTAGCAATAAAGGTTACTTGTTTTGCACCTACTGTTTAGTGCTTCTAGTAGAGATTAAATGTGAAGCTATTACTAAAAGAAGATGATCCTAGAAAAAAGATAGGGTGGCTGAGACTTTAATCATCTTTGATAAGAGGAATGCTCAACCTAAACCCATTAATAAAGTGGATCCTGCTACTATCAGTAATGCATGGAAATGGTACAAAAAACGAAAATAATTCCTTTCCATACAAGACTCTTTAATGAAATATATTATGTATATATAAAGATGTTGAGAATTTAATTTAATGAATATCCGTTTTAAAATTTTTGTGTGTAATCTTAATTTCACGCATATAATTATAACTATATTTGTGTATATTATTCTTATGATTTATTACTTTATGTTAATGTAATTAGTACATTGCCATAGTAACCAGCTTTAATTTAAATGTTAAGAATATTATGTGCATTCTGTAGAATTCTGTTTTTATTCTACTCTTAATGGAAGCTGATGATGATTTAAAATAAATCGAAAGTGCTTAGATTCTATATCAGTTTGACAGTGTAACTGTTTATAATTTTGTGTATCTAAAACTTTACGAACTATTCACTAAATAAATCAGTGGTTCTCAATCTTTTTTCTGTTTTAAAATTTGGCAGCACACCTAAATATTTTAAATAATAATTCAGATTTAATAGCAAATTTTTATTAACAGAATATTATATTTATTCTTATTTATTACATTCAGCTTACAGTCATACTTGATCAATGTGATCATTAAATGGCTTATTAAGTTATAGCGCCACCTGAGGATTTTGTCTTTTTAGAGAAACTATAATTTTAATTTAATTTTTATTCCTTAATTTTTTTTGCCACCTGCGGATTTTGTGATTTTAGAGAAACTATAATTTTAATTTAATTTTTATTCCTTAATTTTTAAATTTATGAATAACGATAAAAATTTTGGCTGACGCAGAAATTCTGGAGTTAGATTTTTCTAACAATACCCTATTTATAGGAATCAGTACAGTGATTAGACTGTAAAAGAGATATCTAACCAACTACGTTTCAGTATTAATATATATGATTCATACAATTATATACATACAATTCATTCTTAATTTTTTGCGGCACACCGTCAAAGGTTTGGTGACACACTAGTTTGCTGCAGCACAGTGGTTGAGAACCACTGCACTAAATGATATAAGTTGTCCTTATTTGCAATTTTCAATTTTTAATAAAAACATCTTTATCTGTTTTTCATCAGTAAAAACTTTAAATAAAAACTTTATTGAATAATTTACTGAACAATATGCAAAAATATTCAGAGTTAAAGACTTTTTTTATAAAAATGAAATCTTTGTCTATTATATTTTTTTTTGTGTGAAAAACATTAGATAAGAACTTAAATTTTATAAATCATTTTGCTTAGGAATTTATGATTTTTAATTTAAAATAACCAATAATATATTTGCTGTAATGATTGTTTAAATTATTACTAGTATATATGAAAAAAAGAAAAGCTGCTATTTGTTTTCAACGACGATTTCGTGGACGTCGTCAGAGATTACGTTATCTTCGAATGAGAAGAGCTGCAATAACTTTACAGGTATTGTGATTGATTAATTATTATATTAAAATATATGAAACAGAAACATAACTTATTACAGGTTGATAAAATATAAATATAAAGAACAAATAACTGACTATAGATTTCAATTATAAATTTAAAAAGGGCTAGATCTTTTTACAAAACAATAATAATTAAAATAAGCTTTTAATATCAATAAAAATAATTTAATAAATACTAAAATTCAAAGAATTAATATAATTAATAAAAGTGCTTTTGGACATATTCTATCTTTAATTTTATTCTATTATAAAATATCTTTTGTTCTAAAGAAAGTCTTAAGTTTTGAATTAAAATTGATGAAATTACATAATACAAATAAATTAAAAATGTAAATAGCATGAGAACATACTAATGTCAAGATGGAAGTAATATTACCTCTATTGTAGGATTGATATGTTAAGCATTGTTTGTGAAGCTTTATTTGCATCTTATAGTAACTTGTAAATTATTGTATTTTTACAATAATTAAGTTTTATGATGATAATTTTTATTATACAGTAGAAGCTGCTTATTGTAATCGTGGATATTGTTATCAAACGTTTAATGTTATCAAAATTTACGACGCCGAATCATCCATTTTAAAATGCATTATGAAAACTCCATTTATAGTAATCAGAATTTCGGTTATTGTCATCAAAGTGACAGTTTTGCGTATTCACCGCTCCCGCTATGTTGAAACGAGCCTCATCGGACCACAGGATATTCCAAGGCCAGGTGACAGAAACAGCCATCCTCGTCAAGAACTGGTAAGCGAAATCGATGCGTTGCTGTGGATCTTGCGCCTTCAACTCCTGCACCACACGGATCTTGTATGGGTAGCAATGCAAGATGGAACGCAACACCTTTCTTACTGTGGACCAAGGAATAGACAGTTCACGTGCCACTGCTCGAGCACCTGCTGATGAATTTCTGGAACATCCAGCTCTGTCAACAACGGCAACTGCAACTTCATTGATAACTTCGGACGCAATTGGTTGCCGTCCTCTTCCTGGAGCCACAGACAACTCGCCAGTCCGTTCGAACTTCTGAACCAAACTCTCTCATCCACAACTCGTGGCTCGGTATACTCAGCCTGTATCCTTTTCAGACGTTTACGTGTAAGCTTTGCCTCTTTTAGGTATCTGCATATACTTGCTTTGCTTCTGAATATCTGCTTTTCTTCTAATTTCTTTTGTATTCCATCAAGTGTCAAGGAGTTATCAGACTGAACAATTTCGTTTAGATAAGCATATAGCCTATGTGGTCTTTGCTTGTCCTATGCCTTTCTTTTGCCTTCACGAAATCTTCCTCTGTAATTTCGTCTATATTCATAACGATTCCTCGAATTTTTGTATATTTTTATACACAACACTTTTGCTGACGTTTAATTTTCTCGCAATTTCTTTCGGTTTCTCGTCATTCAAGTACAACGTTATAATAACTTTAATTTTCTCAAATGAGACTACTGATTTCCT
>AYEL01084169.1:0-23701 GCA_000484575.1 Olivierus martensii
AAAATAATAGAAAAATAATAAACTGGTTAAAAACAAAACTATTAAATTAAAATAAACTATGAAAAGAGTTAAAATATTTTATATAAAATAACATATGGGGTTAAATGTACCATAATGGAGGTATAATAACTGGTCTGTTGTCATTTATAACATATGTCTTATTATTATAATGTTCAATGACAATAGCTTCCGCTTTAGTTATTTGTCTGACGACACGCACTTGATCCCACTGGACAGTGACATCAAACATTGCTACCCCTTCAACACAGCACTCGTCAAACATTGCTACCAGTATGACGTCACTGTCCAGTGGGATCAAGTGCATGTCGTCAGACAAATAACTAAAGCGGAAGCTATTGTCATTGAACATTATAATAATAAGACGTATGTTATAAATGACAACAGACCAGTTATTATACCTCCATTATGGTACATTTAACCCCATATGTTATTTTATATAAAATATTTTAACTCTTCATAGTTTATTTTAATTTAATAGTTTTGTTTTTAACCAGTTTATTATTTTTCTATTATTTTTATTTTATTTTATTTTGTAACTTAGATATGATGTTTACATTACATAATCTTAACATTCGTTTATAATTCTATTTATTAATTTCAAAATTTTAAATAACATTCTACATATTGTATTCCAAAATGTTGTATTCTAATTGTTCTTACGTAAAGTTGATGATGACTTCTTGAAGTCGAAAGTACTTCTACAATATAATAATTTTTCCACTTTGAATAAGGCTTATTTGTAAATATACTAGTTACTTAAGTGGAAGTTTATCTGTATACTATAAAATATCGTATTCATAACTAAAAAAATATCTCAGATAATACTAAAATATTGGTTAAATCTATTAAAATAAACAACATTATTTGTTAATCGTTCATTTATTGTTTTGTTTTCACCGAAATTTAGGAAAAAAAACGAGAAAATAGGAAGATGAAACACTTGTTCTCCATTTAAAATAAAGTAGATTTGATTTAAGTGGAAAAATCTGATTTGTGTATGTTTTTTAATTAATAAATATTAATCGATGTAAATTTTTGATTTAATAAGTTCATACAGACAAATATGACTGCTTTTCGAAATGTGACGCCTTTAAGTGGTTTCACTGCACATCTCGCCTTTACGAATGGCACGGCGTTACTGTTGCCATATCTGGTGATTTTTAATGTTTTTTAATGACGAAATATATAATTTAAAATTGCTGATATAGTGATTTAGTGACTTGTTTTTTAATTAAGCATTTAGATTTAAAATTTAAAAGACTAAAAATGTTATAAATCATATAAAAATATTATTGAAAAAAATAAAAAATTATTTTTGATATAATAATTTTCTTATTATTGCTCCAGTACTTTGTGATTTTCCATAAATTGGAATTGGCAACATTATAAGTGTAAATCATTTCATTTCACTTTTTGGCTTAATTGATTACATAAAATAAAGTTCAACAAGTGTTCTTCGATCCGTTATACAGCTATTATTATTAGCATTATCTTTTAATATAATTTTCAGGTTTTTTTTTTTTTTCATTTTATATAGTCCCACCTCTATCATTTTCCTGTATCCATAGTTTTTTCAGGAGTTCCAACGAAAAATATGAATCGAGGTTACACTATATATAACAGCATAAGTACAGTATATACTGTATAATAATAATAAAAATCGAAACTACTACACAACTTCTTTACTACGCTGCTCCATAATTTCGACACACTAGTATAATAGTAAAATTTCAGCTCACTTTGGCAGGATGTAAACGCAATCCGTACAAGTTAAAAACCAACGGATTCACTAAAGTGCACTTTCGGCTCACCCGAGCCCTCCTCAGTAGTTCGACCTATAAATCATATAAAAATATTATTGAAAAAAATAAAAAATTATTTTTGATATAATAATTTTCTTATTATTGCTCCAGTACTTTGTGATTTTCCATAAATTGGAATTGGCAACATTATAAGTGTAAATCATTTCATTTCACTTTTTGGCTTAATTGATTACATAAAATAAAGTTCAACAAGTGTTCTTCGATCCGTTATACAGCTATTATTATTAGCATTATCTTTTAATATAATTTTCAGGTTTTTTTTTTTTTTCATTTTATATAGTCCCACCTCTATCATTTTCCTGTATCCATAGTTTTTTCAGGAGTTCCAACGAAAATATTGAATCGAGGTTACACTATATATAACAGCATAAGTACAGTATATACTGTATAATAATAAAAAAAATCGAAACTACTACACAACTTCTTTACTACGCTGCTCCATAATTTCGACACACTAGTATAATAGTAAAATTTCAGCTCACTTTGGCAGGATGTAAACGCAATCCGTACAAGTTAAAAACCAACGGATTCACTTGTACGGATTGCGTTTACATCCTGCCAAAGTGAGCTGAAATTTTACTATTATACTAGTGTATCGAAACTACTTTTTTGACATGCACTGCTTAATGTTATCAGTCGGTTATTGTTATCAAAATAGATCGGTCCCAAAGTGATTCTAATAAGCGGCTTCTACTGTATTTAAAATGATGATAATTTTTCTGTTTCATATATGTTCATAAATTATATACACCAGCACTAAATAGCAAAAATAGTTTATTAAAAATAAAACTTTTATCTTCAATATTAACATCATATAATTATAAAATAATCACTGTTAGAACAACAAATTAAATTAAAATATTCACACTTTATAATTTATCATTCGAATATAGCATTTAGATTTAAAATTTAAAAGACCAAAAATGTTATAAATCATATAAAAATATTAAATTAATACCTTAAATGAGCTGTTTATTTTGAAAGTGGCTTAAGTCCATTTGTTTTTAAATAGAGATATTTAAGGATGTTATTTATAGAACAGAGATTAAATATATTATTTTGCATCAATAAAACATGTTAAATCTAAGATAAAATAATTTATTAAGTCAACAAAAACAAATAGTATAAGATATAACTCAATGTAAAAATATATTATTATAAAATAGGATCCTCTAGTTCAGCGTTTCTCAAACTATGGGTCGCGACCCCAAATGGGGTCGCAAAAATTAAATTCAAATACATGAATTTTAATTTATATGTAATTTCACAAATACCCAATAGTTAACGTATTACAACATATGAATTTTCAGTATAGTTGGTTGATTCTGTTCATCATAATTAGTATGTAAATGATTTATATACTTGTATGTTTTATTTCATGTTTAATACCTGGGGTCGCGAAAAATCTCGTAATTAAAAATGGGGTCGTGAAAAAAAGTTTGAGAAGCGCTGCTCTAGTTAATGAAAAAATTCAGATATGAATTACCCTACGTCATAATACAATTTTGTAAAATTCATCATAATTTAATAAGTTGGTGAGAATAAACTTCCAATTCATGGCATAAATTCTAGTTTGGTAAAATAGCTTTAAAAAGTTTCACATTAGTATTTGTTCCATCATATACTACACATTTTATTCAACTAGAGGTAGCTTTATAATACATATTTTGAATTTTGTGTTAGTGAATTTTAAGAATTTTAATCCCGTGTTTTAAATTAATTTAAGCTTTGAATAAAATATACAGGAAATAATAATAATTTAGATTTTTATATATTGAATATTCATATTTCAAAATATTTTATTTTGAATTTTTATATTTAAAATCTTGACATAAGATAAAAAATAATTTCAGAAATTAAAATAAATTTTCATTGTAGAAACTCTTGCTAAAAATTCATTATATTTCTTTACTTCTGAGTGTTTTTATTTTCTTTCGTATTCTTACAAAAAAAATGTGCTTATGATTAAATCAAAGCATTTGGATGATTTGAATTATTCCATTGATTTCCATTTCATTTTGTTTTTTAACCAATACCAAAAGTAAATCAATCACGTTTTAATGTGCAGATTCAATTGCCACTGAAATCCAGGAAGGACAAAAATGGCAGCCAGTAAGCAGACGACGCTAGTTTGCAGTACTTTCTATATACTGAGCTTTAATTCCGACTGCCTCACAGCACCCTTTGTCGTCAGTATCTATCATAAAGACATCCATGACATAACAACGGATGAAGTTGGCTGGATGGCTGCGTGGTAAAGCTTGGCTTACCATTCGCCTCACAGCACCCTTTGTCGTCAGTATCTATCATAAAGACATCCAGACATGATGTTTCATGACATAACAACGGATGAAGTTGGCTGGATGGCTGCGTGGTAAAGCTTGGCTTACCATCCTGGAGGATCCGAGTTCAAATCCGGGTCCCATATCTCCAATTTTTCGGGAGGGGTCTGACCCCGGCCAGTTGAACCCCATCCTTCACCCTGTTGATCCCATCATGGATATTAGCCAGCCTGTAATGGGCTCTACAAATGGCCGCCGCCAGATGCAGTGTATTCTTCGTGCGATACGGCGGCTTAACCAGCCTAACTTAACAATTGATGAAGGTAGAAAATACTGAAAATTTATGATGTCACGATTATGTTGTCATCACGGATGACATCTTTACAGCTTTACTGGTTAAATCAATGTTAAAATTGGACATATGAAACTAATGAATTCCAAATGCTAAATAAATGATAAAAAAATGATAACTTCGAAAAGAAGGCAATTTTATTTCTTTCTGGAACTTATTAAAAATTTCAATAAGATTTTACAAACATATAAAGATTTGTAAACAAGGATGACTTTGCTCCTATTTTTTATTTATAAATTTGTAAATCATGATGATAATATTAATATTAGACGACGCGCCATGGAATAATGACTGATTATTTATATAACAAAGCTTATATACGTTGTTTTCAAATTTAATTTTTAAATAAGATTTAACTTATTTTATTTATACATTAAGTCAAATGAATCAAAATATGTTATTTATATAATAATCTAATATTTATTAACAGAAAGAGCAATTCTTAAGAGAGCTAATCGTCTATTTTTCGAATATAGGCCCTATCCTTTATTTTGGAATGGTTAAAGACACAGTGTTAAAATATAAGTCAAAATCATCGTCAACAATATCACTTCTATGTTGAATGTTATAAGAATCTATCAAATAGTTTCATAGTTATTAAAGGAAATCTCAGAAGTTCGCCATTTTTAAATGAATGAATCTACAAGATTAATTAATTAATTTTCAAATTCTATATAACCATTCTGATAAATTTTATAAAATTCAATCAAATAGTTCAAAAGTTCCATGGAGGTTTAATATTGAACGTCTGCCATTTTTTATCAGCTGAAGTCATTTTTAAACTATTAACTAGCTACTAGGGAATTATTTAATAGATTTTTATGATATGAAGCATTGAAATTACTCAATTGACGATAATTCTGATGACACATATTTTAATCCCCTATCTTTAACCATTTTAAATTAAAGATTATTGTTCTTATCAGAAAGAAAAGATCCTTCAGTTAGCCTCAGCAATATGCAATTACTGTAAGCAAATAATATTAATTTATTTATAAATTGAGATCAAAAACCGATTATTTTTAGTATTATTTACAAAATAACTAATGTAATTACTACAATTTAATATATTTTTTATTTAAAAAAAATTTAAATTATGTACACAAAATATTTTTTCAAGGTAACATAATTATGGAATAAATATCCGAAAAGTGATAGATAAAAGCATTTATATAACATCTACATAAATATAAAATAAATTATTTTAATACATAATTGGATAAATAGGAATATTTTGTTTGTAAATAACAAATATATATACAATGTGTGAAGAATATGATAGAAAACAACATAATTATATATGATAATTTTTATAAATATTTGCCAAATGAAATTAATATTAAACAAAATATTCCTTTTATCTCACAGTATTAAAAAGCACAAAAAATGATAGATGTAAAGACTGATTATTAAATAGAATTCTTGTATTGAAGAACATCACCATATTGAACATTTTTTATCGCTGTACATTTTATTGCCTTGATTGCATTTAAATGCCTCTGAAAATTCTTTCATGTTGGATAAAGAACCTATGACCCTTTAAAAAAAATATTATTTAAATGTTTAAATTATCTATTAAAAATTTTTCTTCAATTATAATTATACAGTGGTGCCTTGCAATTCGACATCCCGCAATCCGACAGTTGGTTTCGCGGGATGGCGCATGCGCGTCCATGAAATTATGTGATGCCATTTATTTTTTATTTGTCAGTTCTTGTTGGGCTGCTTTGGTGTTTGCCGTGTTGTTGTTTTAATTTTCAATTCTGCATTTTTCAGAAAATAAAATTGTGCATCTGTAGTTATTATTACTTTCTTGAGTGAAATTTAGGGATAGGTTCAAAGAGAAGAAAACTTGATTGAGCATAGATAATGTGCAGAAAGGTAGAACAATTACAGATGTAGCTCAAGGTATGACGTTCCTAAGATAACTTGGCAATGTTTTACGATAGAGATTATGAGTGCTAGGATGTCTGCTGGAGCAATGAAGATTTCTGACCAAGAATAGATCTTTTATCATGAAGAGATGGAAAAGTTGCTTCTCACCTGAATTAGATAAAAACAAGTGAAGGGAGATCAAATAACTTAGCCAATGATCTATGAGAAGGCTAGGCTAATTTTCAAAGAATTGCAGAAAAACTTCAGGATATACCTCACATCAAACTGAGGAATGTAAATCATGTCGAGGCTGATTTCACAGATTTAAAAGTAGAAAGGTAGACTTTATTCCAACATCCAAAAAAAACTTCAGGATATACCTCACATCAAACTGAGGAATGTAAAGCATGTCGAGGCTGATTTCACAGATTTAAAAGTAGAAAGGTAGACTTTATTCCAACATCCAAGGGCTAATGAATTGAGTGTATTGTGTATAAAATAGTGAATTTTGTAATTTAGTGTGTTATGCAATAATAAAATACGTATAGTGTATTATTCTCATTTCTCCCATTAGAGGGAGTGAGATAGAAAATCCGACAACGAATTAATCTATTTTTCATAGTCTTATATGGGAAATATTGTCCCGCAATTCGACAGTTTCTCAACATTGCTTTGGTGACAGATTACTGTCAAATTGCGAGGCACCACTGTATTACATGTTCGGCAACGGATTAGTGTCGAATTGCGAGACACCACTGTATTTTATATGATTAAAATAAATTATATGTACAGGTACTCCTCACTTAACGACCTATCTGTTTAACGACTTCTCGAACTTACGTCCGACCTTAAGACTATTTTTTTTAATGGAATATTTGGTTTTTGCTCATACGCATCGCTTACACCTTAAGACTACTTTTTTAATGGAATATTTGGTTTTTGCTCATACGCATCGCTTACGACTTTTGTTTGTAATTTCCCCACACTCGTAGTTCCAAAAAAAAAACTGAAGAAAAATACTGTACTTTGTGCATAATTAAGATACTGAAGAAAAATACTGTACTTTGTGCATAATTAAGATATAAATTTTAATTTGAATTTGTGTTTCCAATATTTTAAATAGGGAATAAGTTTTTCGCTTACCCGACCAATTCGTTCTACGACCGAGTCGTGAAAACGAAACCCAGTCGTTAAGTGAGGAATCGACCAATTCGTTCTACGACCTAGTCGTGAAAACGAAACCCAGTCGTTAAGTGAGGAATACCTGTACATTTAATAATAATCTATTCAAAACATGTGGCTTAAAATTTTAAATGAATACTTGCCTGTAAATTGGAGGACTGTGAACTGCTTTATTTACAGTAAAATTCCAAGCAACGTTATTAAAATGAGTACACCATATCTAGAAAATTATAATGTATTAATATTAAAAATATACACATGTTATATTGTAATTGGCTACAATAAATATATTCATGGCATTCTACTTTTAAAACAAACTTGTTTTTATATAAGCATATCATTTTCAATAAGACGATACAGAAAGGGACACAAGATTCAGATAAGGATATGCAATAATGAAAAAACAAAACAAATCTTTGTATTTTTATATAACTTTATTGCAATTAGCTTAAAACATGTTTTGCAGAAGGTATGCAAAGTGACACATGTCATGGAGCCTTATTATTTTCAATAAGACGATACAGAAAGGGACACAAGATTCAGATAAGGTTATGCAATAATGAAAAAACAAAACAAATCTTTGTATTTTGATATAACTTTATTGTAATTAGCTTAAAACATGTTTTGCAGAAGGTATGCAAAGTGACACATGTCATGGAGCCTTATTGCGCCACAAATTCCTGGTTTGATAAAAGATATAAGGTGTACTACGAATGATTGTTCCAGTTGCTGCAATGGCATATCATAGGTGTATTGTGTTATTGGAGTGTTTACTGAACAATGGCAATTACAGTACAAACATGCTCATACACGTTTTTTGAATGGATATTTATTCAGTTGTATATACCTCTTAGGCGCGGTTTCCACTGTACGATTTCGTCCAGCAAAACGGATCCGTATAGCCGGTATCCTAGCAACGGCCCGTTTACGGACAGCAAAATCACGGAACGGATCGATTAGACCTCTATCCTTCTTTCTACTGGATACGGATCCTTACGGATTGACGTCACCGATTCGATAGCCAATAAGAAACTACTTTGTTGTAAACGAGAGCTTTGAAAAACATGGCGGTAAACGACGAAATACTTATAAATTTGGTTGGTGAAAACGTTTGTCTTTATGATAAATCCCGAAAAGAATATCACAACAAAATATTAAAAAATAATACTTGGGATAGAATAACGGATCAACTTAAACAAGATGGTAAGTTCATGAACAGAATACAGTACAGCTAATCGAATTGGTCTTGTGCACGTGTTCATTCTTGCTTTATAAAATATTATTTAGTTTTAGAATAACAAAGCCTGTATTATCCACCACTACTCATCCCTATATGATTGTATCTTCCTTCCAAAAGTGTTAAATTAAACATTATATTTATCAAAATCATAGGATTGATCGAAATAGATAAAACAACCTCTTCCTCCATTATGAAATAAACTTTTTCTATCGCTTGAAGTAAACTTCCTATAGACGTATTTGATTGGTTTATTTTTACAGTATTCGTTATTGGCTACTTCGAAATGACGTTTTAAAAGTTACGGGGATCTATTATACGGCCTATGTGAGCACGTAAACGTTTTGCTGTCCGAAATCGGAAGCTACTGCCCTAGTCTCGAGTTTATCGTGTTACAACGCATTCGTGTTAGCAGTATCACGTGACACCAACTCCCATGTTTAGACAGAATTGATAGGGAGTTAGCAGTATCACGTGACACCAACACGAATGCGTTGTAACACGATAAACACAGTGGAAACCGCGCCTTACATCCTTTGTTGACATATGTCCGTAACGAAGCGGTTAACTATATGTTTATATAAAACAATTTGCTTGTTTTTACCTGTAGAATATCATGTACATTGTATGTATTTCCTATACACCCTATATATTGCTGTCAAAAGAACTAATAATATAATTTAACTTACCGAACCATAAGATAAAAAAAAGAGTTGCCTATTTGTTGTATGTAATTCCGATACACCCTATATATTGTTGTCAAAAGAACTAATAATATAATTTAACTTACCGAACCATAAGATAAAAAAAAGAGTTGATCTAAAGTATACGTTTCAAATCCTGGCAAAATTTCCAAATTCTCTTCGTTATTTTTCCATTTCTTATATGTCTTAAAGATAAATGATTATTTTAATATCAAATTAGAATTTCTATTAAAGGAATCGATAAAATTATAATTAAAATAAAATCTACAGAAAGTGCAAATAAGGATATATACAACATAAATGTAATTTTCCAGAAATATTTAAAATAAAAGAGAGATGTTTACTTGAACTTATGCTTATGATGTTTAAGAACAGAAGAAAATATATACAGTACTAATATTATTATTTTAAGATAATATTTCTTTTAAAATAAAATATAAGTATTATTCAAAAAAGATTTTTATGAAGTAACAATATTTTTTTATATAATCAACATAATATTTTATATCATTTGTTCCATTTCAACGTAGGCTAAAAGTGGATAAAATATAATTTATTAAGCTATAAATACACAAAATTTAAAATTTTCTAATAGTTTTGTGAATTTTAGATTTATGTACTGTACATATGTCGTTTTATTTTTATTCGGTTATATTCAGTTCGATTTAATTTAAAAATTACAGAATATTTGTTTATTTTATCCCCGGATGTTCAGATAAAATTTTTATATGAACTATTAAGAATGAAAAAACAGTAAAAGTCTGAATGATTAGAATAATTCAGCAATATAAAGATTTTTTATTTGATATCAAAATATGTTGCGCCTTCAGTGTGGCTTCACTGTAGTTAAACAAGTATTTGCAGGAAAGCTACCTAGAACTGTACAGTTCAAGTTTTTCATGGGAGAGACACGAAACATGTCAAATATGACAATATTTTCAATGAATTTAACTAAACTGATAATAGGAAAAAGTTTTTATTAATAAATATATATAAATATATTTACATATAATAAATACTATGCATTTAATATAGAGTATTTTCTATTTAATGAATCTGGAAATAAATTTATCATGATAAATAAATAAATCTGAAACTTATATTGTAAATAAAAAAAGTAATTATCAATAAATTTAAGCTATAAAAATATTCAAATATTGTATTTAATTCATTTTGCTGTTCTAAACTTTTAAAATCATTCAAATAGCACCAAGAAATTGTCTAAATATCCAATACTTACTATTTATAGAAAATTCATAGATTTTTGCTGAATTTATTATAATAATCTATTTCTAATTTCATAACAGATATATAGGATTTTTAGATTAGTTTGTAATGAAGATAATGTAAATAATTACCAAATATGCTTGTTTTATTCCTCCATTATCTGCAATATTCTCAGCTAAAGTTTGAACTCCATTAATCTTAAAATAATAAATAGAATGATATTTATTATTTATTTTTAATTAATAAATTTTTTTTGTAAAAGTGCTTTACCCGATATGAATTATATTGATCAACAAAACATTTAGTTCTGTTGTTAAACTCCTCAGTAGATTTATCAGACCACCAATTGGCATTGATCCCTTCAGCATTTCTTTCTCTACCTAAGATTATTTAAATATATTAAAATTTATTCGAAATATTTAATATCTAATATACTTAATCGTGCAAATCATTATCACCTTTAGTATCAAATCCGTGTGTTATTTCATGCCCAATAATTGCACCTATAGCCGCATAATTTAAATACCTAAAAGTAAACTATTTTACCTCTACAAAAAGTTATTTTAATAATTTAATTGAAAACATTAAAAATACTCACTTTGGCAATTTCGAATTATAAAAAGGAAGGTGTAATATACCCAATGGAACAGCTAAAACATAAATATGTTTGGTCAGAATCATTTTAATTCATATAAAATTTTCATTATTATTATTACTTACTTATGGAATTTTGGTTTTGATCATAAGCAGCATTAACGGTTAAAGGCATAACAGGCCAGCTTTAATTAAATAAATAAGTTTTAAAATTAAAAAATAATAATTTTTATTAATAATTAAAATAATCACTCTGTCATCTTAGGCTTCTTGCGAAGGGTCCTGAATAATTGGGTACTTGTATATTCGGAAATTATCAGGTCATTTTTGAAAGAATTATTACCAATTTCTCCCATCTTAAAAAAATTAAATATATTATCAATATTTAGAAGTATACAAACTATATTTACTGTAATGAATCATTTATCAAATATCTTTAATATGGTAATTTAGTTTATATTTTCATTTATCATGTTCATTGTAAGATAATTATTAAATTAATTTATTTATTTCATTTTGTTTTATTTCTATTTTGCAGAGAAAAAACATTATTTATAATGTAGATCAATGCTTATCGAACTTTAATTAAAGTATGGATATTCTTTAGATTAAAAACTTTGCAGATTTTAAAAATACAATAATTTTATTTATCTAATTATGTTTGTTAAATTTTTATATACAAATTACATAAAATAAACAGCTCACTTTAGTGCAAAAATATTAATTAACCCAAAATTAAAAGGTGCAGAGAAGAAGAATTCTCTTTTCTTTTCTGCAAACATTTTTACAATCACATCATTCTATTGATTTCTGTAAAATTTGAATTAAAGTTGTTTTTTATATAATTTAATTAGTCAGAATGCTTGTCGCTATCCAGAAATTTCTGGCACATAATATAATTTATGTGTATCAATTTTGCGTCATCATAATATCAGGCACCCTGTCTTGTTTATTATAAATGTGATTATTATAATTTTTATTTATTATGACATTTAGAAATTTATTTATTAGTTTTTTGTGTCCAATTTTAATATTGATTTAACCAGTTAATGATGTTTCGATGTTGCCATTGTAATGCAGCATGACGTCAAGATGATGTAATTATGCCATATGTTAGTACATATTTTTGATATCATCCATTGTTAAGTCATGCAGCATGATGATGACGTCATTTTTCGGATCCAGTGACCAATCCTAGAACTATTATCCTAATGAATCTCTTGCATATTCGATGACGCAATCTTTGAGACAAAATTACTATTGTGAACTTTAATAGTATAATATATCTAACATTGAACCTTACTAGTAAATAATCACGCCATCATGAATGTTCTGAATCCACGATGGATTCTAAAAATGGCCACCGCCCAATTCATCTCTCGCGTGATTTGGCAGTGTAATTCAAATCAACCAATCAATTTCAGGGATCATCCATAAATTACGTCATGCTATTTCTAATACTTTTTGATTTTCTCCCTTCCCATCGTCTTTTTTCATCTCACTAAGCTTGATATCTCTGATCGTGACGTCCAAATTTGAAGATTCTCTCTCCTTCTACTTAAAAATTTTTTCTCCGATTTTATGTAAATATAAAAATAAAAAAATACATAAAATAGTTGAAAATAGGAATTACTTTATATTAGTACTTTGTTACACATACAGTATTGTATTCTTTAATTTACAAATAAATCTTCAAACAAACTGGATATAAATATCTTAGAACTAGATATATATTTTGCATTTTATAGTATATGTTTTTCTAAATATTTTATATTACAGTTTTAATTTTTTTGAACAAGAATAAAAATTTTATTATTTTATAAAAATATTTTAATCCTATAAATGTAAAACGTTAACCATTTTTACAATATGACGTAACAATTTGCACGATATCTTCCCTCCCCTAATAGTGTGGCATAGTTTATGGATACTCCCTTAGCAAATAGTCAATTTCAATGCTTCTGGCCTAATTAGATCTGTTGATTTCAAGCCACCATATTGAATTTTTTGTTTTTCGGACTTTTTTAGGAAACCTTGTTTTAAGAACTATCATCACGCCAAATTTGTGTTGCTAATATAGAAACGCATAATCTAACTCACGTGTCAGACGGACTACTAACTGAAGTCGGTTTCAACCGTTGTCGCAACTTGTGGTCGATATCACCCACAAAATTGTAATCGTCAGTGGTCGAGCGCAACTCACATAGTGCGACCACAGCGCTTCTTGTCAATCAGCCGTTGGTAACAGATTGCGCATATAAGTGATTCGCGAGTGGTTGATTTCGACCACAACACAACCACATGGTACCCTCACAAAATAAAATAATCGCAACTGTGTGGTACGTGTGAGTTCAGCCTTAAGGACATTTTCTGATAAAGTAAGCTGTTTATTATTTTTATCTGATATAAAGTTTATGACTGAAACAGATGTATTTCAAGGAAGTAATATTTACATACGAATATATCTTCAATATTCAGAATGTCCCTAAAGTGGACGATCAAACGAAGTGAGGTGGTGGGAGAGGTCATTTACAATCAAAATAACTATATACAGGTATGTGGTTATGCAATTGTTGATGATTCAAAAGTTATTTCAAAATTTATGTTTTCCTGAAATCTTCATGCAACTACTAAAATTATTTATTTATAAAAAATATGATTTTTTTTTATTTTAAATATGAACTTGAAGAGTGTAACTTTCTAATAAAAGCATTTTTATGAACTCTGTTATTTTCAGTCAAATAATAATAATGGTTTTTCTGAACTCGTTTCTAAAAAATTTTTAGTCCCAAAAGTGGACGATCAAATGAAGTAAGGTGACCGAGAAGTCATTTTTAGAATTATTCAGAACAGATTTTTTTTTCAATTAAGTCGTGGTTATTAAAAAATCAATTAAATCGTGTTTTTTTTAATAACAACGATTTAATTGCAAAAAAATCTGTTCTGAATAATCCTAAAAATTACCTCTCCTATAACCTTACTTCATTTGATCGTCCACTTTTGGGACCAAAAATATTTTAGAAACAAGAGTTCAGAAAAACCATTTTTATTATTTGACTAAAAAATAACAGAATTCATAAAAATGCTTTTATTAAAGTTACACTCTTCAGGATCATACTGAAAATAAAAAAAACAAATAAATACCTCACATTTTTTTTTATAAATAAATAATTTTAATGGTTGCACTAGTCGATTTCAAAAAAAATATATATATATAAATTTTGAAATAACTTTTGAACTATCAACAATTTCATGACCACATATATGGTTATTCTGATTGGAAACGACCTCTCCCATCACTTCACTTTGTTTGATCATCCATTTCAAAGACACTGTACATATTACAGTATTTTAATATGAAAAAATAATAGATAAATACAATTTTGTCTGAAATATTTTTATCTTCTATATTTTTTATTAATTTATTTAAATTCAAATTCAGTTCAAATTTTCAATTTTTATACTTATGGATCTCTTGAATATGTTCGTGAAACCCAAAATGACACGATAATGGAGATTGTTTATAGTTATGGTAATATTTAGAATTAATATGAACATTAACTTCAATGAATAAATTTATGAAAAAATTCAATATAATTAAATGAATTTTCTTACGTTTTCATAAAATTCACTTAAGAATCTTTTATCCATTATCCAGTCAGGATATCCAATGTTATTTCTCATAAATTTTATCTGAAATATTAAAATGTATATATTCATCTTTTTAATAATTACATAATTATTATTTAAATATTTAATTATCAAATTATTTTATAATCACGTTTGATCTTAATTTTTAAATATATTTCAAATGAGGTAACATATCGATTTGTTTTATGGGATGGATAATATCTATTAAAATAAATTTTAATATCTATTTAATTATAATTTACTTAAGCCACTCTCAAAATTAACGAAATGGTTTTTCAATTTTTGAAAAAGCATAAGTCCCTTGAAAAGAAATATAATAGCTTTAAAATAGTAAAATATATAATTTTGTGTTATAAAACTAAAAATAGAACATTTAATCACTTTCAGTAAAAATTATACAGTCAAATTATATTTATATCTCCTTATATTCCCGATTCTTGAAGAAAATTCTTATAAAACTCAGGAACTAAAAAACATTCTGCGAATTCGTATCTTAAGAAATTCATAGCGATACATTAATTATTTTGGCCTTGCAACATTTTCGAGTCAATAAACTAAGCAGATAAGTCACACAGTTTATCCATGTCACTTCTACTAACCGTATATTTCAAAAAGAAAATTATCAGAAAATAATCACAAAATAATACTTAAAACAAGCATATAAACCTAAAATAACACATAGATCAATAAATTGTACAAAATTATTCATTTTATTGCAATTTTAAAGATTTCTATTGTTGTTGCCATGTTGTGACATAAGCAGATTTATAATAATTGTAACATTAAAGCCAAAACAAATATCTGGTTTTTACCCCATTCGGCGATTCACCAGAGTAACAATGATATCTAATGACATTTAAAATTCATTAGTTGACTGATTATTACTATGAGAAACATTTGTGTATATGCAAACTCTAACTTTCAAACATGGACTTAAGCCACTTTCAAAATAAATTTTTTACCATTCCATTCACTTGCTAATTTTCTATTAATAAAATTTTAGTGAATTTGGACACATTGGCTATAAATTGTTTAAAAATGAAAAGATCTCATATAATTGTAACTATTATAGATGTTAACTTGATTTTTTTTGAGAAATGGGCTTAAGCCACTTTCAAAATAAATAGCTCATATAAAGTATTGAAATTAAATTATTAATAAGCACCCTATATAACATAATATATATGGTATATAAACATTAGATATGTATTGACAGAAATTATTACAAGTCTGTTTGGTCAAAAAAATTTAGATAACATAGTAATGCATTATTACTAACTTAACAAATAAGCAAATATAAATAAATTTGATTTTTTTTATGATCAGATGAAAAAAATCAAATTTACTTATATTTGTTTATTTGTTAAGGTAGCAATAATGCATTACTATGTTATCTAAATTTTTTTGACCTAATAGAGTTGTAATAATTCCTGTCAATACATATCTAATGTTTATATACCTTATATAATGTATTAATTTAATATTTTTATATGATTTATAACAATTTTGGTTTTTTAAATTTTAAATCTAAATGCTATGTTTGAATGATAAGTTAAAGTGTAAATATTTTAATTTAATTTGTTGTTCTAAGAGAGATTCTTTTATAATTATATGATGTTAATATTGAAGATGACCTATCATGTATAAGTTGAAAAAGTTTTATTTTTAATAAACTATTTTTGCTACTTAATGCTGGTGCATATAATTTACTGTACAGGTAGGCCTCGATTAGTGCGACTTATAAAATTGATACCGTTTTTCGGTTAGTATGAGAAAATATTCGATTAGTGTGAGTTTTAAGCACAGACCAGTCTTACTCAAAGCTCCTTTTATGATGTCAATTAAAAATTACCGTTAATTTTCGGTTAGTAAAACCGGACGAGGAGCAGTCTAAAGATTCGATTAGTGCGAGTTGTAAACATAGATCAGTCTTACTAACAAATTTTTATGATGTCAATTAACAAATTACCATAGATTTTCCTCTCCTTTTATGATGTCAATTAACAAATTACCGTTAATTTTCGGTTAGTAACAAAACTCCTTTTATGATGTCAATTAACAAATTACCATTAATTTTCGGTTAGTACGACCGGACGAGGAGCAGTCCAAGAACAGTCACTTGGCTTTGAAGGGGTAATAGACGAAGAGCAGTCCAAGAACGGTCACACGATTTTGAAGGGGTGAAACTGACGAGAAGCAGTCCAAGAACGGATACACGATTTTGAAGGGGTGAAACATCAGAAAGATGGGCTTTTGCCGTTAACTGTTTAACATTACTGTACTATTATTTAGCTTTGCTATCGTATACATACAGTAGAGTACAGAATTTTCTCTTTTAAAAAGTATCAAAATGGATAAAAGGAAGAACACTTTTGATGATAAAACAGGAAACGAAAAAAAGAGAAGTGATTACGCTACAGCAAAAAATGGATGTGATTGAGCGACATAAAAGCATTCTTTGTTAAATTTTTTTAAATAAGGATATCTTTACAAATTTATTTGCCTATTATATTGCTGTACTACCGATATTATTTATTTTCTTTTGTTTATTATCTGATTTCTTTATTTAAAATAAAACTTGTGAAAAAAATTTGTTTTTGTTATCTTTTGGTGTCGTATTCTGCTAATAAACAAATAGAAAACTTGTTAAAAATTTCTCATTGGTTCATTAACTTCGCTTATTAATGCTATCTGGAACTAATTTACTGATTCAATAAAGTTGCAATGCTTAATTGCAAATCGGCCTATTCACTCAATTCTCGACCCAGAATTGGCGGCCAGGCGGCGCTCAACTTCCGCTTTCGATTCGCTATTTTGGTTTTGATTTGGCGGTTAGTTTGATGATGATATGAGACGCAATTCCTGGTAAGTTATTAATTTAGATGATGAACAATGATGTAAAATATGAAAATAAATATTTCTTAAACAGTTAGTGTTAAGTTTATTGTAGTTATTCATTGTGAAGTTAGCTAATGGCCAGAATCTCACAAAGCAAGAACCAAAATTACCATATTTTCCATAGAGTTAATACTTCGATTAGTGCGAATTCGATTAGTGCGAGAAATTCGTGGAACCAATTCTTCACACTAATCGAGGCCTACCTGTTTTTATTTGGAAAAACAAAACATAGTAAATATAATGTGAACAGTATACTGAATCAATAGACTAAACAATGTAATAAAATTAAATAATAGAATAACTCAAAAAAGTTTTTTAAACTTATAAGAACAGAAATGTTAACAATAATTTTTGATTATAATGATGTTTCTATATGAGTTGAAATTAGTTTGAAGAATAAATAATTTTTATATTTAACAGCTTGTGTCTTTAGTAAATTAACTCAAAGAAGCACAGAATTTATTTAAATAATTATGTCTACTATATTTGTTTAGATAGGTTTTATTCAGTTTTATCAAGAGATTTCTAAAATAATCTTGATTTTACCAGAATTTATTTAAACTTTATATTATTTGTTATTCCAACTTGTGTTTTGAAAACGCTTGTATTTATGTTAGATTATTGAAATCAAACCAAATATTACAATTAAATCTCCCTTAGTGGAATAAGTCTTGAAATAAATTTTTTTAATGATTAATTTTTGAATCAAAGCTATAATGCCATCATCTATTGGGTTAATAATTAATTAAATTTAGAATTTTGCACTAAGGTGGCACCATCTAATAATTAAAAATTATATTATATATATATTTTTTAAATTTTCCTGAAATAAAATTTTGCCACCGCACCGTGATCTTTGGGATAGCGCCCCAACGCCTTACCAGTTATATTTTGGGAAAATTAATTTAAAAAATTATAGTATAATTATTAATTATTAGATGGTGCCACCTTAGTGCAAAATTCTAAATTTAATTAATTATTAACCCAATAGATGGGGGCACCATAGGTTTGATTCAAAAATTAATTGTTAGAAAAATTTAATTCAAGACTTATTCCATTAAGGTTTTGGTTGTAATATTTGGTTTGATTTGAAAGGTTATTCCCCTAATTAGTGTGTATTTGAGTATATTATTGAAATTTCTGAAGAATTTGATAGTAAATTATTGAAATTTCCATATATATTTTCTTATCTTTTTGGAATTTTAAAATAAATGTATAATATTTAAGTTTAATTATTGAATATATTAAGGCTTACAATACTGAAATCTCAGGATTCCAGTTATGTTTTACTGGTATTGATATAAAAATACAGTAAAGTCAACTTAATCTGACACATATGGTTCCAGGGCTTGTCGGATTTCAGAAATTTGTTAGATTATTGGATGTGCAATGAAAAAAATGGAATTACACAAATGAATATGCTCCATTTATTGAGACTTTCCTGTCAGTGCTCTTGCTGTTCAAATCTTTCACAAACCCCTCAATTTTATCCCAATTTTTTTAATGTTCTAAATGATGGCTCATCGTGATCGGCGGTAGCCGACAGGGCAGGTTGAACTTCATTGTTAAAAGCTTACATTGTTGTTTTTGAGTTTCGTTTCAGAAAACTGTCCTTCTTCTGACTAATTTTGTCAAATAATCTTCTCTGATCTCTCTCTTTTCCACAAGGAAGTCTGTTTTTATTTCACTTTGTAACAAGGAACTTTCTCACGCTTGATGAGGAATTAAGAGAAATTCCTTGTCCAATGGTATGATTAATTTTTTTTTTATCAATTATATATTTTTTTCTATTTTAACAGTTTTTATAATTAAATTTTAATATAATTCTATAATTTTTTCATATAACAAGGGAGTCCACCCGAGGTCTCTGGGATCTCACATATTTATATGCTCTGAAAGATTAAATAATTCAGCATTGAAGTTTGCAAGTTTTGCTTTCTTAAAAAGGGATCTTCAAAGAGGTCAAATTTGAGAAATACTGCTCTATTTATATCAGCTAAATAAGCACACCTTTTTTTTATTTTTTAATAATCATTAAGTGTATATGATGTTCTGAAAGATGTTTTTTGTATAAGTCTTCATGTTTTATTGAAGTTATCTATCATATTTAATGTATATATTAGGTGAATAAAGATTATTATTAATAAATCATTAATCTTATTGATTTTGCAGCTGAGAGATTGCTATATATTAAGGCTGCCCAACCAGTTGATTGTGAGTTACCAGTCGATCCCACAAGCTTTTTTAGTTGATTGCAAGCCTCCGACCATCTTCCAATCAACTCGCTTGTTAAACTTCTACTTTACAATATGTAGTAAAGGTGGTTTGTGTTCTTGTTGAAACAAGAAAAGTGAGGTTATCCCACGTGTTTTCATTCTTTGTATCTTTTATCTTTTTTAAGTAATAACAGATCAGATCAATCAATAAAATATAATAATATATCAAGACAATAAATGATTATTTCAATGAGTAAGAAAAAGTTTGTTGGACAAATGCATTTTCAGGTTCAAATGTCTTTTCTTTCTTTATTACACTACCACAGGTCTGGACAACAATATATCATTGTTTGGCACTAAAAAAATTAAATTTATTAAAAAATAAACTTCTTCAACTATTTAAATTTTTCTTTTCTTTTTTCAGCCATAATTATGAGTGTAGAAAAGAAAATTAAAACTTTTTATTACCATGATGAATGGGAACATGCTTTCTTTTTTCCATGGTTAATGGCAAATGTTCTTGTCTAATATGTAATTAGTTATTGCTATTCCAAAAAAAAGGGGAGTATTGAAAGAAATTTTCGAACAATGCTCTCCGGTTATGAAAATGAATATCCAAAAGACTCCAAAATAAGCAAAACAAAAATTATAGATTTAAAATTGAACTTACATTCACAACAAAATATGTTCATAAAAATTTTAAGATTATCCTTATATTCACAACAAAATATGTTCGTAAAAATTTTAAGATTACCTCTTTCGTTTCACAACAAAATATGTTCGTAAAAATTTTAAGATTATCTCTTTCGTCATATAATTCAAATTTTGAATTAATTGCAAAATTTACACAATACCAAATGTCACATTAAAATTTTTGTTTATGTACCCATGTATTCCTGTAAGGTCCTGAGGGGCCATGAAGCATCTTTTGTGACGCTCTTGTTGACATCATGTATAGACACCATATTTTTAACTTGTCCAATAGCTATATTTTGCTGTATTTTATAATTATTAGAATTAGTTAATAAATTTTATATAAAATTCGTCAGTATCTGATCTAAAATGACAATTTCACTCATCTTTTGTAGCAAACTTCCTTGTTTCTTGTGAGAAAGGAAGCGCTAGAATTCCATCTCTCACTGAATAATTATAGATAGTTCCTTGTTCATAGGGCTGTTGGGGCTGCTGTTGAAGCAGCCGGGGCCACAGCCACCGCTGCTGCTGGCAGGCTAGTAAGAAGAGTTGGTGAAGAAACTATTGAAAGTTTTTTACTTTCGAAACCGTTACGAAAATGTAGGAGAAGGAGACAATTCCCATCCCATTGGCAGTCGTCTGACGAGGAATAAGGAACGAGGATAGCATTCTGTTACATTTTAAAAAGATATTAACTAGGGAAGAATATTGGACGAAAAAAAAGAAGTAAAGAATAATAGAAGAAAAAGGAGCATGTATAACTTTTCTCTCTCAGGTATGTCTATGCAATTCAGGATCCACTCTCTCTCTCTTCTGTTCAAGAAAGTTTTGTTTGATTTCGTAATAATAATTTAATAATTTAACAAACAATTGTTAGTTTAAATCTAATGTTTAGTTAATATTGTATTTCTATTTTTTTTGATTAAATAAATATATTATTTTGTTCATTATATACGTATTTGAGTCAGATCTCCTATCCTGGATCTCTGCACTACTTACTCACGTGCCATATTCTGAAATTAATATTTCAAATAATTATTATATCATTTTCAGTTATTTTCTGATGGCTAAATTTCATACGTGGTGGAAGAACACAGTTTCAGCCACTTTATGTTGCGGATCCCACATTCCTAGTTATTTTCATATTTTCATACTACAAAGAATTATTTATTTTACTTAATAAATTTAGAATCTTATAGATGACATTGATATTTTTGTACTTTTATTCCCTAGATATTGGTAGATCGCTATATCACTCTGGTGAAAAAAGTAGCTCATGGCATAAAAAGGTTGGGCAGCTCTGCTATATACAATACAAATGAAACTGAAAACTGAACCCAACATGAACCTCAGATCTGCTTCAACAGAATAAAAATTTCCCCCATCAATATGTATATATTTTGTTTTAAAAATACTGTAACTATATTTTTAATAATTTTGTGTCAAAATATGGTATTTATTATTGTAATAAAAGTTTGATTTAAAGCATTGTCCTAATTGTGATAAATTATAAAATGCCCAAATTTATTGAGGGAAAAAATTTGTTTTTGGAATATCAGTATTAATATTGCTATCCTGGTCTCATAAATTAAAAACATCAAAATACCATTATTGAGATTTTGGTCAGTATTGTGAGCCTTAGAACATATTGAAGTAACAATGAGCATGTAATAACTTTTGTTTCGTTTAGGCTTATGTTCGAGGTATGTTTGCTCGTGAAGTAGCAAATGCATTAAGAGAAATGAGAAGAGTTGAAGCAGAAATGAGAAGAAAAGAACAAGAAGAAGAAGAAAGAAAAAGATTGGAAGCTGAAAAACAAGAAATGGAAGAACAAGAACGACAAGCTTTAGAAGAATCAATTAGGTATTTTATCAAGTCTTTATTATTTGAAATTTTTTTGTGTTTTAGAATTTAAATTATAAATTAAAATTATAACTTGCATGCAGCATTGAGACTGAAAAAGAATGTGGGTAAGTTTATAAAAAATTATATTAAAATTATTTGCACTGTAAAATTATTTTGATAAGATATAGCATTTAGAATGTTTTAAACATAAATTATATCATCAGAAGAGATTTTTAAAATCTTATAATGACTAAATAAGTATAATTTGATTATTAAAATCAATAAATTATCATCATTGAAGTTTGAAAATCACAAAAACCATATCACTGAAACCATATCATTGAAATTCATATTAAACAAACCAAGATTTTCATATAATCATATAAACAATAAAACTGTCAAATGAGATTTAAAAAAGCAGCATAACATAATTTGCAAACTAGAAGATACCCTACAGTATGAAACAAAATTAAAAATGACAAAGAAAATAAAGCCAATTAAAGAATAAGTTGAAGTATATAAGATCCCAATCTATAATGTTGCTACTAATAGCAGCATGGAATATATAAGAGTAACTAGGAAACAGTTGGCAGAAAAAATATAGCAACATAAGTATGATTATACAATAAGCAAAAATATTACAGCCTTATGTGGAATACCGTTGAAAGGAATATGAAGTGAATTGGGATAATGCAACAATATTAAAGAATCTGATAAAGATTTTATACAAGAAAAATGGTGCACACATCTAATAAATATGCTATGAGTTTGAAAGATTCATGCAATCTTCCTGCAGCTTGGAAATATTCAGGATTAATCATCATCATGTTATTTCATTTAGATATACATATCAAGAATTTAATAATGTTGCCATTCAAAATATCATTTGCAACCATGCAAAACATAAACTCAAATTTCTTTAGAAATTAACATGTTCATTTTTATCAATAAATCATTAATATATTATATTGAAAATATTAACTGCTTAAACTCCAAAACATTGCATAATATGTATTTAAAAGCACCATAAGCAGCTGAGAATGACAACATAAAAAATACTTTATTAAAACGAACGTTTTCGGCTAACTAAAGCCATCTTCA
>AYEL01084173.1:0-14440 GCA_000484575.1 Olivierus martensii
GCAGTCTTATTGATAGATTGTTAGGCTTTGAGAATGACGCTTCTGTCGTGACAGATTGCGTCACCATTTACGTGCAGAGCCATCTATCGGAAAACAGCGAGAACTTTTTCACACACCTGATATAAGATGTTTTTATGCATAAGACCATTCATAATTCCATTGATTTGAATTAAGGGCCCTACTCCTTGAGCTGAAAAAATACTCCATATGAGAACACTTCCTCCACTGTGTTTGACAGTTGGGATCTGATATATGTGGCTATACTGGGCATTGATAGGACGTCTCACGTACTTTCTCCCATCACTTCCGAAGATATTAAACTTTGATTCATTAAGGAAAGCAACCCTTTTCCAATCATCACTTGTCCATGTCTGATACTCTATAGCAGTGGTGCCTAACCTTTTTGGAAGCAGTGCCACTATAAAGAACAAAAATGCTGTGCGTGCCACTTTTTTTTTAAAGGTGGTTTACACAAGAAAAACACAATTACAATACTTATTTTATTTATTAATCACAAGCATAAGGTAACCACTTGTTACAAAATCAATTAGAAATTAATTTTGGAACAAATGTGATCTAATTGAGTAATGTGAATGTGAAGTAAAGTGGTTCGGACCACTGCTGCGTGCCACTCTTACTTCTATTTCATGTCATCTAGTGTGCCATGGGTTGGGTGCTATTGCTTTATAGCAAACTCCAGGCACATATTCTGGTTTTTCTTATTTATCAGCACTTTTTAACTGAGTGGTTCGGACCACTGCTGCGTGCCACTCTTTTATTTCATGTCATCTAGTGTGCCATGGATTGGGTGCTATTACTTTATAGCAAACTCCAGGCACATATTCTGGTTTTTCTTATTTATCAGCACTTTTTAACTCAACACGACCAAAAAATCCCACATCATGCAATTTATCTTGTTATTATGCTTGGCTCGCATCAACAACATCGTCATCATGAAGCTGACAAGCAATGCCTATTGCAGTCATTCATGGATCTACCACAGCTTTCCTTCTAATTTGCCAGTTCTGTTGAACTGTTGTTTTTCTTGGCCTATCAGAGCATGTTTTATCTTTCAGTCCTAAGCCTGCATGATGTTTAGCAAGAATATCATTCATGGTTTATTTACTGATGAAAAGCAAGGATGAAATCTCATAAGATGTTCTGCCTTCCTCTGATAAGAGGACAACCTGAACCTCTTACTGTATAATCGTGTGCAGAGCCATAGGTGTGCTCTGAAAATGTAAACTGAACTTTCTTCTTCGAGTACTGTCACCCTGTTGAGTACTGCTAAAATATGGAATGTTGGTATGGCCAGAAACTTTTGCACATACTTATCATGGTATTTGTGATAATACCTTTTTGCGTATAATCATTGCTCAGAATCATTCAGCTCCAGTTATTTAGCAATAACTTTTATGACTTTGTTTTTCTTGACTGCAAATAAGGAGGAGACCTCTCCCCTCTGTACTTTGTAAAAACTGTAAACAACACAATAAAGTCGCTTGGTAACAGTTGACTGTCCTGGTCACATACATTTTTCTGTATCATATACAGTGGTCTGTTGAACATATTTTTGGTCCGTCGAGGCGGATAGAAAATAAAGAAAATGTTTTCCTTTTCATATTGGAATCATCTGCATCATACTGACGAAGCCCAGGGTTTCTCGTCTCAAAACACATGTCAGGAGAGTCGTAGCTGTTTTTCAAGTCATTGCTGAAACAAACTACATAAGTTCATCAACTTCTTTTGAGTTTACTCCTTTATTTCTAATCGTATATCTTAATATTTAAAAAAATGGCGGAATTAAAAATGCTCATATGCAAAAGAGGAAGACATAAACATAGTTTAACTATGGCAAAAATGCATTACGAGATCATCCATCAAAGAACTGAGTACTTTCTTATACCTTGATGGATCAGATGGATGGATTCTTCTGTTAGTAGGTTTTTCACTGCTGTTTAGTATTTTTGTTCTTTCTTCTCTTTTTGTATGTCCAAGAAGTGCATGTTAGAAGAACTGCATTGATCTAATTCTAGTTTTAGGCCAAACGTTTCATCCGTGAATTTTTATATTATTTTCTCAAGACAACCGTTAGACCATAATATTCCACGAAACAAATTCACAACAGATACTAGAGAAAGGGTAATCCTACCATATGGTTTAACTAATTCAATAGTAGTGAGAAACCTAATTAAAAAGAAAAAATGGGCAACAAACTACATGCAGCATCTGACAATATATCAGCTAATATGCAATGAGAAAGATAAGATACATAACAAAATGAAAGAAGTCATTTATGAAATTCCAGTTGATAATATAACAAGGAACCATTGGGAAGTTTACATAGGGGCAACTAAGAGAAGTTTAACCAACAGACTGAAAGAACGTAAAAGAGACGTAACCAAAGGCAATTTCACAACGGCCTTAGCTAGAACTTGCTGTGAAAATGACACCATAGAGTAAATTGGGATCAAGCAAAAGTCATAAAACAGTCCATTCTAATAGAGAGCTACCCATAGCTGAAACCTTAGAAATAATTTCAAGGATAGATTCCGAATATGTAATCAACGATAACCTCCCGATAGACCCCTCCCGGCAGCGTGGATTTATGCCTTCCAGTAGAATTCCTTTAATGAAAAATTTTTATTTTATTTTATTTTTTATTATGTTATTTATTTTTGCACTTTATTGATTTTTTGTTTTTTAGTTTACAGTATATTAAAAATGCTTACGTCTTTAGAACTTTTGCACATGTTTATAATGTAAACAAGTTTGATTGTAATCCATTAGTTTCGTTGAATATGGTTAGTGTAATAACCAAAAGTACTACGAATAAAAATTTATGTATATAACCAATTGCGTAATGTGCTTTAATTAGTAATTAAAAACATTACAAACAATCAAAAAATTCCATAGAATTTAACAATTTAATCAATAGATAGCACTCTATGTAATCTATGTTTTTGCCTAAACTTAACATTAGGCCATAATACTGTCATTGTGACATAACAATGGATAATGCCACAAAACTGTTTGATTTGTGACATCCTGATCCAATGTCCAATGTGATATTACATAATCACAATGATAATGTCATTGTGGTCTAATACTCTGTTTAAATCTGCATTAAAATTGGACACAAAAAGCCAATGGATTTCAAATTCTATAATTAATTAATTATATGACATAATGAATTTGTTCAAATTCAAGATATCATCACAAGATTCCATGACATTATCCTGATGTAATAAATAAATAAATGATGTCACATAATCACATTGATGATATCATCATGACATAATATTGATAAATGATCTCACTATTTTATAGATTTTATAAATTCAGATAGAACAATAATTTCAACCAGTTGTAATTCAATTAGTTTGATGATGATATAACATTTCAATAAGCATGAGGTTTGAAATAACAGATGAAATCAATGCATGAAATAATTTTTCAATTAAAATATTCTTCCTAGGGACAATACAATAAAGTCAATTTTTGATAGAAATAGTATATAATATCACAGCATTACAAATTTTAATGTTCCTCCAAATAAATTTTTCAAAGAGGAGAATGTCATATATTCAGTAGATTAATAATTTTGTGAAACTTCTGGAAATTATGAGGATTGTATTAAAGAACAACTGAATGAATTAAACTGTAGAAGAAATCAACACAAATAATCAAAACTAAGTTATACCTGGGCAATGCTGATACACTTTGCTACTATATATATATATATATATGTGTGTGTATGTGTGTGTGTGTATTCGTGTGTTCAACACAGAAGTAAGCCCACAATCAATGATGATAGAAGACCAGACAATTGAAAGAGTGGAAGAATACAAGTACTTAGGATAAGTAATCACAACACAAGAGAGAATAGATATGAGAAATTCAATATAGGATGCAGTTGGGATGGTGCATACTACAAGTATGCACCATGCATACAAGTAATGACATACAGCTGTGAAATATGGACATTTACAAAGAAAATGGAACAGAAACTAGCAATAACTCAAAGAAGCACAGAAAGATACATGCTAGGACTGCAAGACCAACATATGGATAAGAGAACAAACCAAAGTAGAAATCAAGTAGAAGACTATTACCAGTTAGAAGCAGTGAGTGGCATTAGGCAGGCCACATAACAAGATACATTGATAACCAATGGATAAAGAGAATTACAGAGTGGCAACCAAGGCAAGGGAAAAGATATCCTGGCAGGCAATACAAATAATGGAGAGATGATATAAGAAAAGTAATTGGTTCCCAGTGGATGCAGATTGCATAAGATAGATACATCTGGAAACAAAAGGAGATATATATATATCCAGCAGCAGATGAAATAAGAAATGATGATATATATATGATATACATTATTAGTAGTGATTAATCACTATATTCAGTTAAGTGATGCTGTAGAAGCTGTTATATTGGGTATGCTTTATATTGCATAAAAATGATGTCAGGCAGATATCAATTTCATTTTGAGCAAATTATGAATTCTTGGGCTACAACAATGCCATATTCTCCTATCAGTGACTTTTTGAATTAAATTTTTTTCATAAAATCCTGCTTCCCATGCCCTAATTAGTCTCCTTACCAAATTTGGTGCAATTTCAGTTATTAGATTGGATTACAGAAGGCTCTGAATAGGGCAAGTTTAATTATGCCCTCCTGTACATTCTATTCACAGAATATAATTGTTTATAAATTTACATCATTTAGAAGCTTCTTGAATCAATTTTATATGATGCACAGACATTTGATTTTTTTTAATATATTTTATTAATGACTATAAATATTAAAAAAATTATACATTTTCAATTAATATAGCTATTAAATAGTAATGCATCTAAATGCAGCCTAACCAACTTAGCATAATAAAGTTTTTAATAGTTATTTACCATCAACCATAGCCATGCTGCAAGAATTAACCTGGTAAATTGTCATTAATTACTTGACTTACTGTTTTCCTTTTTGCTATCTGGAGGACCTCAGCTACTTTTATTTCTTCTATAAAAAGGGTTCTATTTGTAAATTTTATTCTATTTTATATTCTTCATTTTATATTTTAATTTCTTCATTCTATTTTATATTAATCATTTTTTCATATAGTCTTTTAGTTAATGCCATACTTAAGTTCCCTTTCATTATATCATCCTTATGTTTGCTAATTCTCCGTTTTAAACTTGATATACAATAATCACAAATACAGTAACTCTGCTTATAAGATATAACTCATATGAAGATAAAGTCAAGTGCTAAAAGCAATATCAGTTCATAACACATAACTATAGTTCATAAAATCTTTAATTAATGAACATTTTTGATTGGTAAAATCAATCCTCATCAACTAGCAGTTCATAACACATAGAGTTCATAAAATCTTTAATTAATGAACATTTTTGATTGGTAAAATCAATCCTCATCAACTTACATCAAGAAAAAAGAATACAGTAAATTTGAACAAAAATTCAACCATTTAAAAATTTAAAAATGAGAAATATTATCAAAATTCTATATAAATACATATCAAGGCACATGGCAGTGTGCTGGGCCAAGTTCGCGCAGCGCACAGTATATATATTTACACAAACCAATTTAAGCCATATTTGCCATCTCCATAACTTTGCTTCCAATTAAGCTAGTAAAACGAAAAGTTTTATATGTTGTTAACTTTTATTCCCTCATGACACTATAAAAATTTCAAGATTAAATATCAAAATGTCTAAGAGATATAGGCCCCAGAAAATTGCAAATTTGGGCACAATCAGCATAGATGTTACAATGACATCATATCATTGAGTTGCTGACATCATTGTAACATCATGCATTGTTACATGATAACATTGTAAATTATTGGTGTTTTGTGACATCATCATTTTTACATCCCGACAACATCATATTGGGGCTGTGATCACATTATTATAAATATTGGGATGGTGTTGATTAAGAAATCAGATAAACCATATGTTACTCTTACACTGCTAATACTTAGTGCCATCTATTATTGGTAATAATATAAACCAAAATTGTGATAAAAATGAAATTCTATTCCGCAGGATTATTCGATCCTATAGGATTAAAGGGTGTGGCATCAAGGTATCCTTTACTGGCAGAACATCACTACTGAATTTCATGAAAATCTGCTAATTAGTTCAAAAGTTATTAGTGGGGTGACAGACACACTGGCCTGATCTTTATAAGCCTTCATTTCCTTTGAAAAGTAGGCTAAAAAGGATAAATTTTCTTGGTAAATATTGATACAATAAACACAAATATTCATAGTAATTATTTACAAACATATTGAGCAAAAAGTTTTCATTTTTTGAATTAAATTTTTTTACAAATACAGTAAAACCTCAATTTTATGGACCTCGATTTTACAGACACCATCCCAAAAAATAAAATAAATAATAATAATACAATATTTGCATAAACTGTCTATAGTATAGCTACATCCAGCATTTCTTATCTGCACTGGTGCGTGTAAAACAAAGCACTCATTTATTGCATAATGCGTCATTTTTATTTTAAACACTTACCTAAATTTAATATACATGTATGTAGGTAATTTAATTTAATTTAAAAAACTTTATGTAAAATAATACAGTTTTTAGGCATAAGTTACATTAATTAGTACAGGTATGTTGAAAATGCTAATTAATGTTTATAAAAAAATGTTACTTCGATTTTACAGACTTTCCAATTTTACGGACTAGTATTGCCCCCTATAGTCTGTAAAATCGAGGTTTTACTGTAATTGGAAAAAAATTATACAAAATATAATTTTGTATAAAAAATTGCTTGTAAAACAATATAACTCATGCAGTGAAAAATTTTGCTTCATTATATCTGTGAAAATTTATGATTGTCAACCAATGAACAATTTGAAGATAACATAGAGATGTTAGCTTATTATTAAAAGTGCATTTATTTCATTTGGTTATAATAACAATAGATTTTTTGAAAAAGTTATTTTCAAAATAAAGTTTGTTTTTGATGAAATGTCAGTATGCTGCAAAAAGTACTCAACATGCCATAAATGGCACGTCCTGTATTTTGGCTATTATTACATTAACTGATAAAGAATTTTATAAATTGCATTCAAAAATATATATATCCTAATTTATGAGCATAATATCTCCTGAAAAATACTTTTAAATCAAATTATTATAAATCAAGTCTAAAATTAGTATTTATTTAAATGGAAAAAATTATAATTCATTTCTGAATCTAAAAATTTCATCAATTTTGGATTCAGCTCCTTAACTAAAATTAACTTTCATAATTTACATAAGTCAGGAATTTCCTGAATACAAAAAAAGATGAAAGGGGAGAAAACAATGAATTTAAACTCATTAGAACAGTTAAATTTAGCGTGAGATACCTAGTTTCATCATATACAACTGATGGAGCTAGGTATAAAAGACATGAATATGAAAGTGAGAAAAAGTTTTTCCACATTAGGAAACAGAAAGGAACATGCACTTATTAAGAAAACAGAGAATAAGTTAAATGTATATATTAGTTAATTGAATATTAATGCTGGATTATAACAATTAATATACAGCAATACCTCGCATAGTCCAGTTTCACTATAGTTCGGATTGTAATTGTTAATAAAAAATTTTTAATTTACTTTATTTTTTTTATTATAACAATTAATATACAGCAATACCTCGCATAGTCCGGTTTCACTATAGTTCGGATTGTAATTGTTAATAAAAAATTTTTAATTTACTTTATTTTTTTAGAATAAATATGAAATATAAGTGTGCTTGTTACTTACTACCTATATATGACTCGAATAGCCACTATGACAAGCTGAGATAAGCAAACCGTTACTTTAGTGTTGCCAAATTTATCTGAACAACATTTGTTATAGTGCCTGCCTCTCAAGTAAGCTGAGATAAGCAAACGGTTACTTTAGTGTTGCCAAATTTATCTGAACAACATTTGTTATAGTGCCTGCCTCTGAAGTGCATCGTCAGTTGCTGTTTACGCCACAAACGCTTAATTGAATCATTGAATGGGAACAAATACTGGACATATCGATGTTTGCGACTCATCAGTCTGCGGCGGCCAGTTCAAGTGGGAATCCACCTTTATGCAGAGCACCTCTCTGCGTTTGGAATGGTGCCGAGCGACCAACTTGGAGAAAGGGAATGCGTTCACCTGCTGGGCAAGCCCTCTTTATCTATTCATCTTTATGGGCTCGGATCCACTTTCTGTCCCCTTCTGTCTATTATAAAAGATAATCTTAATAATCTTTATAATCTTTATAGATAATCTAATCTTTATAAAAGATTTTAATGTTTAATGCGTATGAAATAATTATTAATATAAGAATTTAAGATTTAAAAAAACATATGAGCAAATCAAAAATTTCTTGGAACCAATTATAATTTTTCCCATAGGTTACGTACCTCGAATAGTCCGGTTTCAATTAATCCAGTAAGAAAGAGGAACCAATTAGGACTATGCGAGGTATTGCTGTATATAAATACAGGTATTCCTTGACTTACAGCCAACTTGTATTTATGAGGCGTTTGCGACTCATCAGTCCGCGGCGGCCAGTTCAAGTGGGAATCCACCTTTATGCAGAGCACCTCTCTGCGTTTGGAATGGTGCCGAGCGACCAACTTGGAGAAAGGGAATGCGTTCACCTGCTGGGCGAGCCCTCTTTATCTATTCGTCTTTATGGGCTCGGATCCATTTTCTGTCCCCTTCTGGCAATTGTAAATCTTTATAAAAGGTTTTAATGTTTAATGCGTATGAAATAATTATTAATGTAAGAATTTACCAATTTAAAAAAACATAAATCGAAAAAAAAATTTCTTGGAACCAATTATAAAAATTTTTCCCATTAAGGTTACGTACCTCAAATAGTCCGTTTCAATTAGTCCAGTAAGAAAGAGGAACCAATTAGGACTATGCAAGGTATTGCTGTATATAAATACAGGTATTCCTTGACTTACAGCCAACTTGTATTTATGACAGTGATGTCATCAAAATCATAAATATGCAATTGACTTAAGTTTGAATCTCCAACACAATGATCTGATATATGGAAAGAGTCCTTTTTTTGTGTCTGATTCTTATAGTTTTATGTTCTTTATGTTTATTAAGATAAATAAGCCATTCTGAAGGTATCAAACCAGCCGCATGTTGGCCGTAAGTTAATTTGCCCACCATGGTCATGTATAGCCTTCAGCTGTTGCAACATCCTACTGATGCAACAAATGCAACAAAGATATGTAAGAGCAATGTGAATGAAGGTTTTTGTAAGTATTTAATTTTTGTGAGTTACAATTTGCCCACCATGGCCATGTATAGCCTTCAGCTGTTGCAACATCCTACTGATGGAGGACATGCAACAAAGATATGTAAGAGCAATGTGAATGAAGGTTTTTGTAAGTATTTAATTTTTAGTGATGAGTCTACGTTCTACCTGAGTGGCAAAGTTAACAAGCAGAACATTTGAATATGGGAGATGAAAATCTCAGAATAGTAGTGGTGGAGCATGTAAGGGATTCTCCAAAAGTGAATGTTTTTGTGTTATATCCAAAGAAAAAGTGTATGATCCTTCTTTTTTCAAGAAAATACTAATGGGATTTTCTTACTGGATATGCTAACTGTAAGGTTGTGCCACAACTGCCTGTAAGACAGTGGCAATCCGAATAGTAGTGGTGGAGCATGTAAGGGATTCTCCAAAGTGAATGTTTTCGTGTTATATCCAAAGAAAAAGTGTATGATCCTTCTTTTTTCAAGAAAACACTAATGGGTTCTTCTTACTGGATATGCTAACTGTAAGGTTGTGCCACAACTGCCTGTAAGACAGTGGCAATTTTATTTTACAACAAGATGGAGCACTGCCTCACTGGTAATGTTATTGTGACATTATTCACAATATTGGATTACTGATGCAACTGCTAACAACTACTACCTAACTTGATGGTCCACTATAAAGTCTAGATTTAACACCATGTGACTTTTTCTTGTGGTGATTATCAAAGATAACATTTTTACTTCTTTTCTTACTGCTAAGCAAGACCTATGAAAAGAATCACTAAACACAATTGCTGAAATTTCTAAAAACATACTGGCATGCATTTGAGAATAATTTGACTACCACCTTGATTTCTGCCATGTGATCAAGGGTGCACACATCTCACATATCTTGTAAAAAAAATTTGAGAGGATGTACATATCTTCAGTAGTTTTGATTTAATACAATGTTGAACTGTCTATTTATAGTAACCTAGTATATATATATATAGTGATTTCAGTACTTTTGGATGGTATATCAAAATGTTTGTAACTCTGTAACCATTTCTGATATAATCTATTTATTTGTAGTAACCTAGTATATATACAGTAATTTCAGTACTTTTGGATGGTATATCAAAATGTTTGTAACTCTGTAACCATTTCTGATATATGAACTTTTTGAATTATGAACAATATTTGCATATAAATTAAATTCATAACTTGAGAAGCATCTGTGTATTGATTACAAATTATAAAATTTGTTGGGCATTGTAAAAGACAGTGTATATAGCCACACTATAATATATATATATATACAGGTAGCTATATGCACATTATATATATTATATAAATTTGTTGTTTTCAAGATTGGATTATATCCATATTATTAGTTTATTCAAGTTGCTTTCTTTAGATAGTAATATTTAAGTACAGGCAATTCTTGACTTATATACAGATAGATGGGTTATTCTATGAAAATCTATATATATTGGACCATACATTTACAGTACTAGTGGGTCATAAAAACTTAACATTGAAAAATAATTATATTAAAAAATAAGCACATAAGTCACATGGTGAAGCAGTTTCTTATCATCTTGGTAGATCCAGATTCAATTCTGCATTCCACATCTTCAGTTTTTTCAGAAGGGGCTGGATTTGGACCTGGTCCTTAACTAAAATTAACCTTACGTATGTTGGAGATTGCCTTTAGAATCAAAAATTGGTGAATCATGACAAAGATTCATAAATAATAATCTAATTGATGTAGAGTCTTATAAAGATTTTTTTATTTTCAAAATATATTTAAAATTTAAATCAAGACTATATTTAGAGGGGTTTGCAAAATTCAAACCTTAAATTTTTTAAATAAAAATTAAGCAAAAATAAAATATATAGATTTTCTTCCTGCAAAATTACTTTGAAAAAATTGTTTTCGATATAGAAGTTCCCATACATAAATTCAACTTTACATAAAAAATTTTCATATACAAAATATTTAAAAATCATTTAATATTATGATTAAGTAAGAAATTAAGTGTAATTTAATATATAATATATGTTCATACAGTAGTATCTTAATTATGATTATGATACTACTGCAAGGATAGTATTACTATCAATTGTTAATTATTAATAGTAAAGTTATTAATATGCTAAAATATGTTTTTGTAATTATCATGGTAAATATAATAGTTGTTATGCATCTTTTGTCTTGCTTGTAGGTAGACTACATATATATAGTCTACCTACAAGCAAAACAAAAGATGCATATATAATATGTAAGGTTTTTTAATTTTACATAAAGTAGTAAGTAATTATATAAATCTGACTGCATGAAATTTGATTTAATACTAATAAGAAAAACACTATATTACATTAGTTTGGGGCTTTTGTATGGTATATCAATGATTCTTCATTCATATATAAGTGGTTTTCTGGCAAAAAGTTTGAGATTTATTTCAAACTATTAAAAGAAAATTCTGTATATGTCTTGTTTTAAATCATATAAAGTAGCAGTTCTCAATACTCTTCATAAATGCATACCACCAAAACCAAAATTCAGAAGTTTCAGTATCACAAACAAAAATATGTTTTGTAATATAAGTCAGCGTTTCTCAAACTTTTTTCATTCACAACCTCATTTTTCATTACGAGATTTTTCGCGACCCCAGGTATTAAATATGAAATAAAACATACAAATACATAAATCATTTATACACTTATTAAGATGAACACAATCAGCCAACTACATTGAAAATACATATGTTGTCATAAGTTAAATATTGGACATTTGTGAAATTACATATAAACTGAAATTCAAGTATTTGAATTTAATTTTTGCGACCCCAGCATTTCGCTTCGCGACTCCATTTGGGGTCGCGACCCATAGTTTCAGAAACGCTGATATAAGTCAACATGTACAGTACCACCAATGGTATGCACACCACTGGTTGAGAATCAAACATACAGTATTACTATGAATTTTCATATTTTTAAGTTAACGCTAAAATCCTATGCATACAGTTTAAATTCACTAATGTATATTATCAATATGTAGATTAGTTTCGATGATAATTTTACTATGCACTTTAAATTTATATTAATTTTAGGTTTTTTTTTTTTTTAATATTAATTGATATTTAAATTTTTATATAACGTTTTATGTTTTATTAAATTATCCTGTTTAAATTATTAAACATATTTATGAAAAATTGTTTTAAAATATGAAATCTTATCACACAGAATGCTTTTTTTTTTTTTAATATTTTACTATTTGTATAGAAAGAATAAAGGTCGATTAAACTAGTAATATAATAAAAATTTTAAATAAAGCTAATAGAATGTCAGTATATTATGTTAAAGTTAAATTTTAAACATTTTTCTTATGGTATAAATTTAAATTTTTTCATTTGAAATATTAAAACTGTATTATAAATGGACATTTAATTTTGAGAAATTCAAATTTAAAATCGAGTTAATTAATTTTACAATAGACCTTTTTTTTAATATATGCTTATATTTTATGAAACATATAGCTATCAAGCAAGAAAACATAGAATGTAATAATTACATAATATAAATTTAATTAAATAAGCTATTGACACCTCTAATAAAATAACCTTAATTAATGATTAAAGACATATTTTAAAAATAAATACTGTGTATAATTTTGTACAATATATATATTTTTTTATATACTGACTTGTAAGTTCTAATATAAGTAATTTTTTTTTAATATGAATATTTCTAATTAAATTTTTAAAAATTGTCTGTAGTTTTATATCAAAAGTGATTTTTAATTTATTTAACACATTTTATAAAGATAAATAAACAATATTTATTATATAATATTGCATATTAAAATTAAAAAAAAAAAAATGGAAATTTGCCTTTTTATATTGAAAAATAAATTAAAAAAAAATTATTATTATTATAGGAAAATATTAATTTCAAATATAGAGATGATACATATTTTATTAAAAAAATTAAATATCGAAATGTAACCTATATTTTCACGATTAAAATATTGAATAGGTAAAAAAAAATAACAGAAGTAAAGATCACAACTCAAACGTTTAATAATAGATCAGATGCGCGAGTGCGGAAAACTCCCCTTTTCTACCTGTACACGAATAGTTGCTTTCGAAACACCTACTCCCTCTCATACGATTTTGATCCAAACTGAAAATAGGTTTTGAAGAAGCAAAGAAAGTTAGAAACAAGAGTGGAATGACTTCGTCTCTTGCAAAACAGGATTGAATTGGCCTTGACTCTGAAAACAGCCAATACGTTATAAGCCACTATGAGAGAGAGAGAGAGAGAGAAAGCTGTTCTACGAAGCCCCTATTTTGTTCATAATGGTTTTTTTTTCTACGAGTGAAATCTTGTTCGGATTCTCCTAATTTCCGTTTTAAAAATTACTTTTTCGCTCGATCGAAATTATTTTGAATGGAGGAAAAAAAAAAAGATTTATGCGATTTTTTTTTAATTTATTTTACGTAATTATCGCCAGAATTTAAAACTTAAAAAAACTGAAATGTATTTAATATTTCAACCTTTTTTGTTTGGTCGATGATGCGATATTTATTAAACGTTATCAGCCATAAATCGAAGATTACTGTTACGTTCTACAGTAATTCTTACAATAGGAACGGTTTCAAGCATTGTAACTGCAATCGACGATTTCATTCATTTCTTTGATTAGAGATTATGCAATCTGTTGAGTGAAAAACATACATTTAATCTACCGTTTCCGTTCACAGTTTAAACACGAGTGAAAATGGAAGATTTATAACATAAAAATTATTATTTTCAACTCCATTCATCCATATTTATCGCGAAATCTTTAAAAATTCGCTAACTGTATTATATGTAAGCATGCTTACAGTAATAATAGTATTTTACGAATTTATTATTTTTTTTTTTTTTAAATAGGAAATGCACTTGAAAAAAGGTCTTGTCTCTTAATAGGAAGAAATCAGTTCGCAATTTAAGCAAACGCTTTGGAAACTTTCCATGTATATTCAGGTTAGAAGAAACTTGATCTTAAGGTCAAGGTTAACATAAAAAATTTTCGAAATTTGTACAAACAAAAAGATTTTTGGTTTGTTTAACTCGCACGGAAATTTATCTTTTTTTTTTTTTTTTTTTTTAC